>JAZGTI010004933.1:0-26696 GCA_036877585.1 Botia kubotai | reverse complement strand
TTATTTACATTGCTGTTATATACTTTGCCAATTATGTCAGGTGCTAAGGGTATTTAAGGTGATAGCATGAGGCCAAGGGGCAATTTTTAACCTACATTAACCAATTTTTTTAAAGCGCAGGTGCGGTGGAAAGACAAAGCCAAAAGTTTTATTTTGTCTTTTATTTGATTATAAAAAGTACACAGACAGATTTGTGGTTGCTGTTTTAGTCACCATTGGTCACCATGTTTTAAGTCTACCACTATGAGAACAAGCAACTTCCTAACCAAACACTGTTGTGTCAGCCGCTGGTATGTTTTGGCAGATTTATTATTATCTCTTGTAAGGTTGTACAGATACTTATGTGATGGAATCTTGTGTTGTAGGATCTGAATTTAATCATCAACATCAGTCTTTTTCACCTCTGCGTACACAGATCCGTGTCCTGCTGAGTTGGAACCGAAAGCCAGGTGATTGGCTGAACCTTGCTGTGATGTCATTCTTGTCTGGCTACCGAAGGAGATAGCAGCGTATTCAATGTCTCCAGTCAACAAGGTGTTTCTGTTGACTTTGTCTGGTTTCAGTATCGTGACATCAGCATATATGAAATCCTCCTACAGGTAAAGAAAAGTAAACATCAGGTCAACAGTAAACAGAGCTTTTAAGCTTCATTACATCAATTTAATGCAGCACTGGACTTTTTAATACTTTTGAAGTTCCATATGACTTGTTAATGAGCTTTAGACAATAAACTTTGTGAAAAAATAAGCAACCACCTACCCACAGGCAATTCCTTCCATTTTATATATTTTTTGTGGTAACTTTGATGACATGCATTACCTTCTATCAGAAAGGTTTCTCCTGTTTGACTTCCACTATAATAGGTTGCAAAGCCACAGGTGTAGACACCCTGATCATTCATTTTCACCTCTTTGATAATGATAGAGGCACCAGAGGTCAGATTCTAAAATTGACTCTGTCTTTCAGGAATGTGTCAGACAGCAATCGAGCAGAAAATTTGCACTGAAGATAATGATTTTCATAGACTCTTGTTTATTAGAATGATTTTGCCAGGTCCACTCAACTTGAATTATTTCATCTTTTGTGCTTCTATAGTGGCACGATAGTGTGACATCATGACTCTGGTACCCAGTGACCTCATGATCAGTAACAACTTTCTGACCCTAAATGACTGAATGAAAAGAGAGAAATGTGTTTATAGACTGGCAAGATTAATTTATTTATTAATTTATGCAATATATACAAGAATTAAAACGCTATGTAAAAATGCTAATTTCAGCTGACTTTTCTTGGAAGTGAGTATCAGTTAAGTCACACAGGAAGATTCTTAAGATAATGTGATGGGAAATGTTAGCTTATGTTAAAGTGAATGCACAGAAATAGTTAATGTTCAGATTGGACAGAAAATTTATAATATAATGTATAATACATCTAATATAATTAAATTACATATTGAAGGACCTACTAAAAGTACTAAAGGACAGCATGTGGTCATTATATTAAGTTTTTTACTATAAAAATGGCAGACAAAGAAATTCAGTTAAATTCAGGAATGGGTTTCAGTAACTATCCTCTCAAATGGCGAAATTGTTTAAGACCACATTACATTTTTTCTAAACTTTGACAAATGATAATATCCATATGCTAGTAACTGTTCATACTGGCCAAGAACAGCTTTATAGTTTTTTAAAGAAAAAGATAATTTGACAGAATGAGCAGTGAATAATCAACACTGTGTACGCTGTAAATAATCACCTGTAAACACTGTGGTGCAAAGAGCAGTAAAACAGCAGTAAAGAAAGGAACTTACTATGCAAGTCCATCAAAAGTTTTACAACAGGCTACAGAGTTCATTCTCTATAAACAGAATTTTAAAAACTATGCAAATTTTTAATGGGAAGTTAAAGGCAACTTCACATTTTTATATTTTCTGTGTCACTCTGTGATGTATTCCATTACTCATTATTAACCCATTAATAACCCAAAACAGCGAAGAGAAAATGGATAAATATACATGGTTATACATTTATGTTACATCTTTAACCATTTGAGGTAACAACATCATTAACCTTGTATAACCATGTATTAAATACATGCCCATAACCATTCGATTTGTATATACAAGCAATGCAAATGAAAAAAATATATATATTATTTCACAATTTATGAAAAATCTTTTTTGTGTGGAACATTAGTAAAATTATTTTTTTTTGTTAAAATTAACTTTTGTTTTTTATGTTGCTAGTTTTGTGCTCAGTCATTATTGCTTTATATTGTAACATCACATTCAGTTTAGGTATAACCACCTGTACAGTTGATTAAAGCTATTAGAAATTTAAATTTAGAACATCTTTTAAAATCAAAAAATAAAATTGATTTGATGTGACTAAAGATAATTCACAATGACCTATTAGAAAGAAAATTAATTAAACAAATGCTGAACAAAATTGCTATGTAGTTACACATATATCAAAAGTCTGTTTTAATGTATGCTTTTGGACTTAATGTTTTTTCAATATTGACATCACATGTAACTTCCTTATGTTGCGCTGTGGACAGACAGTGCTGGTACTTGTGTTACTGTACAAACAGAAGATCACAATGATGAGTATAAATCCATTATACATATCTGTTTGTGCTACAAACACAGTCCTGTAGAATTAGGGCTGATAAATTTAAGGATAAAGCTAGGATATGATCAGGCTAGACAGCTATCAGAATTCTTCACAGTTTGGTTTATATGGTTAATATATATGGTATTTATATATTTGGTTTATATGGTTAAGCAAAAGGTTATTGTGTACTGTATAGGCAGTAAATTTGATTCGAAGATGGGGGTTGATGTGAACTGTACATGTTTTCATTAATCACTGTATAAATATTGAGGGGGTTGTAATTGCTTGTGTTACATGCTGACTGTAGGCAACATATCTTAAAAATGCTTAAAAAATATAATTATTACCAGAATAAAAAAAGTCTACAGGTCAAAATTCTTAGCCCTATGATGTTAATAGTCAATAGCATATCCCTTTTGCTTGATAACAGCCTTTAGTCGTTTGTTGTAGTTCTCATCAAATTTCAGGCATGTCTCTTGAGGAGTTGCAGCCCATTCCTCCTTAGCAAATCTCTCAAGCTCCTCCAGATTTGTTGGTCTCCTGGCATGGACTCTGGTCTTCAGTGTGCCCCACAGATTTTCTATTGGATTCAAGTCTGGTACAGGCCAGTCAAGGACGCTCACTTTGCTCATTTGAAGGTAGTTCTTCACCTGAATTGAGGTATGCTTTGGGTCATTATCATGCTGGAAGACAAAACGTCGACCCAAACCAAGTTTTGTTGCAGACTGCCTGAGGTTGTCTTTCAAAATCTTCCTGTAGTCTTCCTTTTTCATGTTTCCCCGAGATTCCCAGTTCCAAACGCACTTAAACATCCCCACGGCATTATACTCCCACCACCATGTTTTACTGTGTAAACTGTGTTCTTTGGGTTGAGTGCCTCTCCCTTCTTTCTTCAAACATAGGCAACATCTCTATGGCCAAAGAGCTCTAGTTTTGTCTCATCTAACCAAAGGACGTGTTAGCTTTAATTAATTAGTAATTACATTTCTAACTATTTATTCATATAAACATAACATAAAACATAAACATACTACTAACCAGTAATACTAATTAATTTATTTGACTTGAAAAAAAGCACTTAAAATTTAAGATTCTGCCTCATGAGTAAAGAAGTCATTTTTCCTTACATGACTTGTGTCAACATGCAGTGCTAGGTGGAACAAGGAGGTCTGTCTGTTTACAATGAGGGTTTATCATTAACCCGAAAACTAGTACATATTATCTGTGACTTACCAGCTTAGAGCTCACTCATGATGGTTTCTTATGGTTTGTGTTGGACTCTATGGACGTTGTCCTGCTTTGGTAAGAATTTCAAGTAATTAAATAATGTGTGTTAATAGATTTACTAGCTGTAGTTGCAGAAAACAAATGAGGCAGTAAGACTGCCTTTTACCATAAAATGATTGATGTTACTACTAAAATGATCAAAATATTATTTCTTTCTTTCATTTTTTTCTTTCTTTCTTTCCTTCTTTCCTTTCTTTCTTTCTTTCGGACATAGCCCGATGTTTAGGTCAAACACTGCCGTTGCCTGAGTTGACAAATGGAGCAATAGGAGAAAGTGCAGTGCTTGCTCCCGACCGCCCACCATTTAATCCCTCAGACCTTATTTCATTTCAATGGGACTTTGAAAACAAGATTATCATTCAAGTAACATTGGCGTCTTCTACAAATTTAACAGCACCAGAATATATAGGCAGAGTCAATGTGAACATCGCCACTCTTGCTCTCGAGCTCAAGAACCTGAGGCTGAATGATTCTGGAACATATGACTTGAGTATAATAACAACTAGTGTGGAACAACATAAAGGAAAAACGAAACTAGAAGTGTACGGTGAGTGTGCTGCAAAAACGTTTTATTTGAGCAAAGGTTTTATATGTATGTTTTGGCATATAATATATTTATGTATCTGTTTAATTATATATTAAGATTATTAAAAGGAAATGTACATTTGTGATTATCTGGGATGAAAGTAAAAAATTGTGAAAAGACATTGGAACAGTTAAAAGTGTGGAAAACAAGGTAAAGGCTTAATTCGTTAGATAAGTGACTTTCTTTGTTGACTACACAGTATAACGCCAATTAAACAATAATACTGTTGTGATGGATGTTTGTTCTCTCTAGCCTACAGTAATAATTCTAGTTTACTACAATAATAACAATTATATGCTGTAAATTACATTGTACATTTACAAAGAAGAATAATGTATTCATGATTAAATTCAGTGCTTATTAAATGTTCGACTCATTTTAGTTGCAGTGCCTTTATATGTGTTTTCTCTCTCCCAACACAGAGAAAGTATCTAATGTCACACTTATTGGTCCAAAGGAATCATTAATAGAAGGGGAATCATATGCTAACATAACCTCTGCAGGAAGTGGAAACATCACCTCTGTTCAGTGGATGAGAGATAATAATCCACTGATTCCCAGCAGCAGCATCACCTTCTTATCCGATAACAGATCAGTATTGATCAATCCAGTATTTAAATCAGACAGTGGGGTATACCAGTGTACATTAAGAAACCCTGTCAGCTTTGAGACTGCCAAACTCACCCTTATTGTCAACTGTGAGTGTTAAGCACTGAAAAATATAAAAATTTGTGCTCAAACTTGATGGGATATATAAATTATGCTCTGTTATTCCCTCTAACAAAGAGTCTGTGTTATAGATGGACCGGAAAATGTTACTATCAAGGGTCCAAATGAGGTGGGTTTGGGGCATCCTTTGTTCCTGTTTTGCTCTGCCGGCTCTGTACCTTCTGCCTCATTCACCTGGAATTTTAATGGAACAGACTCTAATGTAACCACAGAAACATTTACCATAGAAAAGAGTGACTTCACACACACTGGAGATTATATCTGCACAGCCCGGAATAATGTCACAAACAGAAGTGTCTCTCAGAGCCATTCTTTGGTAGTTAAAGGTAAGGCTTACTTTGTATTCAGGGAAAACAGTGACGTCAACTAATGCCTTGACAATAGTCCACAACTCATATTTAAAGATTTCTATTTAATACTAAAAATGTTTAAACCTTTCCTCTGCTGTTTTAAAAGTAGACCTGACTTTCAGCTCATCGTGTAGGCTTTTAAAATATTTTTTTGAATAACAGTGGGTGTGCTGATCATACACATGTAAATACATTTTTATACTACCTTCATAATATATGGTTTTAAATTCAATTTTAGGATTGTTTTACAGTTAGTATTGAAGGCATTTATGACTATGCCCTGTGTGTTAGAGATTTCTAAGTCAACATCTTTGCTGACCCTGGGACAACATTCCAATCAACCAATCAGATTTGAGCAATATGTTTACAGTTAATGTGAGATTTCGGCTTATAATTGGGGTTAGGTGCTTGTACATCATTGTTATCATTTCCCTCTGATTTTAGGGATAAGTGGTTATGGTTTTCTGCAGCAATGGTTAAGTTGGTTATGCAAACTATGTTGACCCAAGATCATCTCACATTTGACAAAATCATGTTGAGCTTGTATTATTTACTGTATGTGACTTCTGTGTGTTGCTTCTTGTATTTTTGCCATAGAAGGTGGTGCTGGTGGAGGAGGAGGAGAAGGGTTGACAACAGGAGCAATAGTTGGGATTGTCATTGGTTCTTTAGTGGCAGTCGCGGGCATTTGTGGTTTGATTGCCTACCTTACAAAAACTAAGAAAATGTGAGTCATTTAGAACCTCGATGTGGAGTTTGTAAATACATGTTTTATACATTACTAAGTAAACTTGTTGTTTGTGAATGTATGTATGGTGTATGACAATTAGCGATATTTAATAATTAATTTTTGTAAATTCTCCTCTGACCTTAGACCCCTAGCCAGGTCCTGAATCAATGAATGATGACATTCTCATAAATTTATGACACTATTTAATATCACAAGATATTACATAAACTGCAGATTCTGTTGTTTTTGTAACTTTTGTCCATTTATTTCTTTAGCCCAAAAGTAACATTGGGAAAAAGTGGACCGGCCAATGAAAGTATGTTATTTGTTTATTTATAATACTAACATATGTTGTGAATGAAACAACACAATTGACATAATTGATTTTAATTAGTTGTTATATATTAGTCATACGACTAGACATTTACATTTAGGCATTTGGCAGACGCTTTTATCCAAATCGACTTACATTGCATTACACTACACATTGAGTATGTGCAATCCCTGGGATTGAACCCATGACCTTGGCGTTGTTAACGCCATGCTCTAACCACTGAGCTACAGGAAAGGACTAGATATTAATAAGGGTCATATCTTCACCAGTTATAGCAAGATTGACCATGATAATGGCCACTTACATTGTGATCTCAGCACAATGCTCAGTACATTTTTCTCTTACTGACAAAAGTATTTGTTTCTGTCTTTAAACAGCACCACATATAAAACAACAAACTGTAAGTGACTTTATTTTTGGTTTTCTCCTAACTGCAACAGTTTTATCTTATGTTCAGTGAATACCTAATTTAAACTGGTATACTACTGACACATTACACAGCACACAGAGAAATTTAAAATGAATATTGCTTCTCATTAAAAAGTACAGTAGATTGACACCAGGCTATTTAGCCTCCTCTGTCTCTTAACTCTTTTATCTTATAGAAGTCATTATTTTATGGCTTTGATTGCAACAGAGATAAGTGTACTGTTACAAGACTTTTACATGTTATGCCACTACACAAAGACATGCCGTGGATAAATATTCATCAACTATGATGGCAGTTACTGGTATTCAATAACACTTTCACACCTAGTGACATCATCATTGTGTTTGAAAATGTAATTGCATGTTAGGAATAACACACAACTGTTAGCTGATCAGTATTTTTCTCACCTAGGATTTGGACTATGCGTATATCAGCCATGAATCACAGGCTAGCGGAAAAGGAGTGAATCTAGAGAAAATGAATGAATCTAGCACAGAATATGCACAAATAAAACATGAAGCTTCAGACAAATCAAGATCCCCCACCGCCGTATGAAAGTCAGGTGAGTACGTAAGTCTAACAATTTGGAAAACATCACATATATGCTTTGGCTGCAATAATATTTTACTGCATCACAAAATATGTGGGATATATTCTGACCTTTAGCCTTGCTGTAAAATAATAAGGAAGTTATTTGGTTAGTTTATGACAATTTATCTACCATTTGCATTCAGGCATCAAAACCTTCCTCTTTACCAGAAGTTAGCACAGGTGAAGAAGTGAAGCTCACCTGATGAGTCTTCTGCACTGACCACACCCGCGTATTGTACATTTTATGTTTCTGTTCTAAAAAGCTTTTGTTTTCTTAGAATTGTTATGATGCAGAGTGAAAGAAAATACTTTTACGAATGGCCTTAACAGAATGCAAAATGCTAGGCTGCCATGCTTTATAAATATTTCTGTTTTCATAAATGTTCAAGATGCGAACTTATATGGCATATTATGGATTATATGGAATAATATTTATGAAATATCCACTGTGTCTTTTTATTACTTCTTTTGTTCCATACTGGAAAATGTTCAAGAAGGCTGTAATTAGAAGGAGGTATTTCTTTTATTATGTTTATAGTCACTAATACCATCAACCAATGCCACACACTGGCAATTTAATTACTGAGTGTGATAATGTGTAATATTTAAGAATTGGGAATTATTTATTTGCTAAAAAACACGAAGACAGCTAATAATAACATACTATGAAACGTCTAAAAAAAGATGGTATTGGTATTAAAATGTATGTGCAACTGCAAAAGGATTTCTGTGGAACTGAAAAAACCTTTGTTTACAAAGTCTTACACATTTGCCATCCCTTCAGTGTCTGTCTGTTAAGTAATAATAATAAATATCAGTTTATGCATTTTTCCATACGTAAATAAATTCTGCAGAATCCATATACACTCTTCCAGAGGGATAGATGGATTTTTGTACAGTATTTCATGTTTGCACTTATATTTACAATACTATGTATATGATAATTGATATTTATCTATTTCAAGCCATCACATACTGTACATGCAATAATTTCTCAGAAGTTATGAGCTCTTCCTCATTGTTTCTTTTTTTTATCTTGGCTAATAAATATAATGTGAAACCATGATAGTGGTCATAAAGAGCAAAGTCTGCAGTCTTACAATAAACTGATATTTAAATCTGAACACTTGTATATGTATTGCACTCATGACATCTGTGGCATCTTTGACGGTCAATAACGTGTTTTGATAAGCAACATGAAGAATTCATTTCATTTTTTGATCAATTAGTTTGATCACTGGTTGTGGTTTTGAGTTCTTCTAAAAAAGCAATGACATTTTTATATAATGTGGTAACTGATGCTACAACTGATAAGTGAGTTAAACTTTAACCATGAGTTTGTTGTTTTATAGCAATCAAGCATGAGTTATGTAAAGAGTGTGTTCATCATAGACTCTGAGCTGGATCCCTAAAACATATTATTTCCACTTTTAGAATTAAACATTAATATGTACATTGTTTAAAAAAAGGATGGTTTGTTTTCAACCCATGGTTGGGTAAAATATGGACAGAACACACTGTTGGGTTATAACTTAACCCATGCTGGGTTGTTGTTACCCAAACATGGGTTAAAACAACACAGAATTTGGGGTTGTAACAACCCACCGTAGGTTAATTTATAGTCCAGCTATGTGTTTTGTCCTCATTTTACCCAACCCATTTAGAGTGTAACAGCAGAGTGAGAGTGTATAGTGAAATTATGGCTATACATCTTTATCTGCCTTGCTCTGTATCACACAGCAGGCCAGCTTACCTGTGACAGGTAACTGCGACTACAAAGCAGAGTTGATTGACAACATACTGCTGCCACCTTACGTTTATTTATTTCAAGTTGGGGTAAATTGTTTAAATGTTATAGATACAACTGTTTACAAATAAATATATATTGTAATATTATTTTTTACAATACGTTCCCATATTAATTTTAATATTGTGTAATTTTTATGTATTATTTATATAATGTAATAAATCTAATTAAAATATTTGTATTATAGTGTAGTGAAATATGAATATGCTTTTTACTGAAATGTAAACTGCAAGTTCGATGTCCTAATCTTTCTTTTAAACATTAACAGTGTAACATTTTTCCTGCAGGTAATACTTTAAGATATATGCCTTAACAGAAACTGACTAATTCCACATCAATGTAATGACCCAAGCAAATCAAGACTATTATCCCAGCCCAGTTCATTGTGTCATTATAAATTTAGTCATGAGAGGGCGCTATTGGACAATAACATTTAAAGGGATAGTTACATTTTTACCTTTTTGCAACTGGCAGCTGCTTTTATCCAAAGTAACTTACAGTGCATTCAAGCTATACGTTTTATCAGTATGTGTGTTCCCTGTGACTCAAACCCATAACCTGCACTGCTAATGTAATAGCAAGATAGGAAGATAGTTCACCCAAAAATAAAAGCGCTGCAACATTTTTTAAAATATCTTCATTTTGTTCCACATATAAAAGGTCATCTAGATTTGGAATCACATGAGGGTGATTAAATGATGGAAAAATTCATTTAAAAGTAAATTATGCCTTTAAAAATGTATAACATTTTTCTGATTTCTCAGGTGCTATGAAGGACTCAGTGATGCCATTAGAAGAAGAATTTCAAAGAACATTTCAGTCACAGAAACCTTAAAAGAAGGTTCTTAAAAGAAATCTCTTTTCACTACAAAAAAAACAGAATGTTCTGTGGATGTTACAGGTTCTTTATGGGATCATACAGTCTGACAAAGAACCTATTAGCTTTATGTAGAAGAGAGTAGAATGGTCTCTTATTGGATATCACCTTACTTAGTTTGTTTGAATTTTACACAATTGGGGCGCAGCAATTGGCCATTATTGCATTTCATATAATGGCCATCTGTGGACTGCTTAGTCCTGGAAACAGGCAGAGTTAGTTCTGTGAAGTGTTTCCATCATTTATTCAAAAGGTAAACAGTGACTGCAGTGAATGCTAAATATGTAGTGCTGTTGTTTTAAACGTTTTTTAAAGACATGCACAAACATAAACAAACACATATAAACGAGCAGATCAGATAAAACAGTAGATGGGTTTACCCAAGGTGTGTGCAGATGGGAGTGGGCAGTCTATAACAAATACACTACATTTCTGTCAGGTTTCAATGAAGGGGAAAAGGATATAGGGGTATAGATATGTGCTCAGTATTTTGTACAATAACACTATGATGCAGATAGAATCTCTATAATGTTGCATTCAACACGATATACAGTAGCGGCCATCATACTGTATGATTACATCCCCATTATTTCTGGGCCAATAAACCGCATTCTTTTTGTGAAGCCTTCTACTTAAAATCGAGATGCTTATGTTTTGTTCACAGATTTGAATTTGCTGTTAACGTCTGATGTCAATGATAAGAAAGTACTTCTTATTTCGAATCATTTTTTCCATTACAGTAGATGGCAAGGCCTTCCCACCATGCTAAATAAACACTAAACAAACTATATGACGTTTACATATCAAATACAAAAACAAACAGAGATTAAGAGATTAACCAAAAGCACTTAATCTTGTTAGGATCTTGTGTTAGTTTCCTAGTGTAATTTTCCACAGTTTTAGTTTCAGTTTACAGTACATTTTATATAACAAATAAATTAAACTAAGGCAACACATCTGACACCAATTCTTTTCTATGGCTGAAGTTTTATTCAAAGCAACTTACAGTACATTTGTTGTATATATTTCACAAGTCCATGTATTTCCTGGAAATCAAACCCCTGACCCTGGTGTTGTTAGTGCCAGGCTCTACCAGTTGAGGAATACTTACCATGAGCAAATGAAACAAATACTGTACTCTGTGTCTATAATTAGTAATTGATCAAACAGGTGATATTCAACTGTTTGATCAATTAGTTATCGATCAAACAGAATTTCCAATGTAAAAAAATTAAACACATATTATTCTAGTTACTGTATCAAGCTGTGAGAGTCAACGATAAGTAAATCACAGAGTCTGCCAAACAGAGATTATATATTGTCATATTCAAAGAATCACAAAACAAACAGTGATTAATAATTTTTCTCTGTATAGGAAATCATGTCAATTTGAAATAGGTTCGTTTACAAAGCAAACAAAATGTTGAGCATGACTTCTGTGCTATGCAACAAATAGTGGGTGTTTCACAAGATTTCCGATTAATATGAGTGTTTAGTATAAAGTGTACATCAGGAAATTTGTATGAAAATTATTTAATGTTTAGGGAGCTACATAAACACATCACCGTGGAAACTACCATTAAACATTACGCGTATTTGGGCCCTCAGGAGACACGGACAGTTGGTGTGAATCAAAAACATGAAACTGTAATCATAATCATGAGTTATGAGAGTTAATGTTGACATTAACTATCAGTGTTGACAGTCCACAATTTTTACTAAACACAAATCATTTCCTACCACACTAGGAGCTATTCAAATACATAAGGCTCAACCTTTCAATTTGTGAATAAGCACATCACCTGGGTACCAGCAGCCAAGTTCCAGATTCTGGTTAACCACAACGAACACACCCTTCACTCAGTGCATTTGTGTGTGTGATGGTGGCAAGAGGTGCACCTTTTTCACATGCGTAAGGTATTGATATAGCAAAGTAAATACTGATGAATTAAAAGTAGCAATGAGTTTACCATTTATTTTTATGTTTTAAGAGTAAAATTTGTTTGAGGTTTGTGAAAAAGTGAAGACTTCAAAATGGGATATAAAGTACTCGTTTTCTTCGTCCTAATCTTTCTCAAAGGTACAGTAAATATTTTTAATTCTCATTTAATTTTTTTTAGCAACAATTAAGTGAACATTTGTTAGTGTGATCAACCGTATTATTGTTTTTATCTTTTAAATAGATACAAAAAAATCCAGCTTTCCAGTTCATTTTATAAATACTTATGTTGTTATGTATTATTTATCAGTTATAATGAAATATTTGCAGAATTCTTTAACAAAATCAATCCAAATTTTACTTGGTTTTAAATAATATCATAAAACACACAGAGAGATAAATATAATGTGACAGACAGCTGTCTATTACATTGTACAGTGCTGAATGTTGTTTTTTCTCATACACTCTTAAAAATTAAAGTGCCTAAAAGGGTTTTCAAACTGATAATGTGGAAGAAACATTTTTTGTTTAGGAGAACTGGCAGAACTAAAATGAACCTGATGAATGTTTTTTCTACGACAGTTTTTTTGTTAAATCACAGCCTAATAAATCACCATTTAAAAATATATATAAAAGATATGATATATTTTGTGATACAAAATGATGTATTGCTATTTGTGTGAGTATTGCTATTTTGTGACGTATCACTTACATTGCAGTGTCTAGGGTACACATACACAAAAAACATTCATTAGAATAGCTATGTCATGTGATAATGTATATTTAGAGGGGCTTCACTAAATATATGACATATTATCGACATTCTCTCTTGCGTAATTACACTGTATGACACCATCGCACCACTGCACACTGTACACATACTGTACAAACTTTGACACCATATTACTGTGAAAATAATTTACGTTGTAAATGAAATGTAAATTGGTAGTAATCTTCTTTGCTACTGTAACACCCTTTGAAGTGTTAACCTTTGTTATTACTGCTTGACACAAAGTGTAATCCATAAACAAACACACAGTCACGCATAAACTTATAATTAGTCATTGATTTTCTGTGTCTATTTAAAAGATAAAAAACAAAATGCAAAAACTGATACCATTAGCATTTTGTTGCTGTTGTTAAAATTAGTTTTTCATGCTTTACAGTATATGCTCAAATGATATTGACTGTCTGTCTTTTCTCACTGTAGGTCTTTATGCACTGACCCTAGTTCCATCAGCAAACCCTGTACCCGTGGGCACCAACGTCACTATCAGCTTAAATGACTCGCTGGCCATTTCATTTGGGGCCTGGTTGTTTGGGCCAAGTATTTTGTTTGTGTGGTCATCAGGTGTGGTTGTCAAGGGTAGTGGCTACGTTGATGGAATCACATTTAACAACTCTTCATATATGCTCACCTTGTCTTCTGTAAATCTAAAAAGTTCTGGCATTTATGTGGTCGAGGTTATGGGAGCGAATACCATCCGAGGAGAGGTTTATTTAGATGTTCAGGGTGAGTTAAAAATAGATCCTGTTACCTCATACCTCATTTTATGTGAGTAGGTCTTTAACATGAAACAGTAGTGAACACACTCAATATAATTAATTTCAGTTGCACATTACATAATAATTCTTCATACCAACCATATCAGATACTGAAAAAGAGCATTCACAGAAACAGTACAATGTCTGATTCACCTATGAATTCCCTATATCTCTATAGTATTTTCTAAATTATGAAAGGGATTGTTTAAAGTGTTATTTTATGACTATGACTATTTTAGCAAAAGTTTAACATGTAACATGAATTTTGTCCAACTAAAACTTCCGTTATTCAGTTTTAATGCAGCCCTCTTAAGCTTTAAACTTCTATAAAGTTGTTTTGGATTAGTAACTGAATGAAAAGGTTGAGATCTTAAGTTAATAGATGTTTTAAAATTGGCTGAGCAACACATAATCCACATAAAGGAAGGGATGATGGGAAGAGTTAAGGTCTACTAGAAGTTTGTACTAGAACTTTCTCTGTTTACTTGCAGAACCTGTAAGCAACGTGGAGTTGAACGTAAGCAAGTCAAACCTGGTGGAGCTGAATGACAGCGTGACTTTCACCTGCTCCGCTAGGGGAACACCGCTGTGGGTTACGTGGCAGAACGGCAGCTCTGCGGTCACAGCAGGAGGAAGAGTTGCGCTCAGTAGTGACGGACAAGTTCTCACCATTAATGCTGTGACGAGGTATGACCAAGGACCGTTCATGTGTGTTGTGGCAAACAGCATCAGTAGGCAGGAGAGTACGCAAATCAACCTCGCTATCAACTGTGAGTATGACATCACGAAAACACCTGGGCTATTACATTATGTGTTAAATGCCTGCTTTTCCTACACAGGATGTGATGCCCTTAAAAGGCAATTAAATTCATAACCGAATTGTTTCATTTGTCTAGATGGACCCAGTAGCCTGACATTGACAGTCTCGCCAGAGAGAGTAGTGTATGTTTCAGGCACGGTTATTTATCTGTCATGCTCATCCGACTCCAAGCCATCAGCTTCTTTCTTTTGGACATACAATGATGTTCCTCTAAATGTCAGTGGACCAAATCTTACACTTATGAACACTGCCTGGAACAAAACAGGACAATACGGTTGTATTGCCTATAATGAAGTGACACTAAGATATGCTACAGTCACAAAAAACATTCGTATAGTTGGTGAGCGCACACTCAATATATGGTTTTCTGTATGTCCTCTTGTCATCACTGTTATCTGCAATAAATTATCCCCTTTGTTTATTTAGATCCAATTTCAGAAGTGATGGTGAATCCTCAAGCAGGTTACCCAATAGAAAACATGCCATTTAGTCTAACCTGTCAAATTGTGGGGTCAATGGGCTCCATTCAGTGGATGAAGAATAGCATGTACCTGTCCTCCAATGGCATTACACTCTCCAATCAAAACCTGACCCTAAGCTTTAATCAGCTCTCAAATAATGATAATGGACAATACCAGTGTGTAGCCAGTAATGCTGTCAACAATATGACCAGCGTGGCCTACAACCTTATGGTCAACTGTGAGTAAGACAGAGTAACGTGTATATATATATATTTCCCAGACATCTGTGTTCCTATTAATGTACACATGGATGCAAAGAAATTTTGAAATCAAAATTTCATTGGCAACAGTGTTGATTCTTATCATGTGAATGCAAAATATTGCACCAGTTTATGAAACAGAACGTTTAAAAAAGGTTTTTTAATCCGTGTGTTTACTAGATGGTCCAAGAAATGTAGCAATCTCTGGTCAAGATGTAACTTCAGTAGGATCCAATGTGACCTTCAACTGTACTGCTGACTCTCAACCTCAGAGTCAATACAGCTGGTATTTCAAAGGCCAAAAGGTAGCAGATAGACCAGTGTATATCACTGAAGCTCTCTCAGTCAACAGTAGTGGACAGTACACCTGCATGGCCTTCAATAACATCACAGACAAAAGCAGCAATGCTTCTATGGAATTATCTGTAATTGGTGAGTTATTTCGGTGCTTAACAGCAAATGCAGTCCTAGATGACCTAAGATGAGAGAGATGAGAGTTTGCTCTAAAAAGGAAAAATTGCAACAGTCTGAACCAGAATATATGGCTGTGTCTTATGAAAAATCTCTGATGGCTGTATGTATTGTATGATGAACTTCAGTGAAGAATTCATGAAATTGCTGATCTCTCAGTTCACTTTTTTCTGTGTGAAACTCAGTTCCTGTCAGAGCCGTCACAGTGAACCCAGACAATCAGCAACCCATCTTCAATCAGTCATTTACATTGAACTGCACGGTCAGTGGTGATGTTGCCTCCGTTCAGTGGATGAAGAATGGTGTGCGACTGTACCCCAACAGCAGGACAACTTTCTCTAGTGACAATTTAACCTTCAGCTTTAACCAACTCACTTTTGATGATGGTGGACTATACCAGTGTGCAGCTAGTAACCCTGTCAGCAGCATGACCAGCCTGGTCTACAACCTTACTGTCATCTGTAAGTAACTTACTTGTAAACATAAGGCCTGTAGATGTGCAGACACTGCTTTATATAACTTTAAGTTATGGAGTTATGCTTATAACAGTTCCTGAAGGCACCCGTAACTGCACATTTTGGATGTGTCATTTATTGGATAAATAATTTAAGCTTTTGAAGAGTTCTAGCGGTTAGCTGATTAGTTATATCAGGTGTGTTAGACTAGTGAGACATCAAAATATGTAGTGTTGGGGTTCCTCCAGGAACAGGATTGGAAACCAGTTGTAGTGTAGTTAAAATTACAAAATTAAAACTAAAAACAGTTGTAGTGTAAATAAATAAAAAAGCAGCAAGTTTTCAAATGACCCACACCAGTGAGTGATCTGTGCTTTATCTGTGTCTTTCAGATGGTCCATGGAACACAACAATCTCTGGTCCAGCTATAGAAGCTGTAGGGTCCAATGTGACCTTCAGCTGTTCTGCATATTCTTACCCTCCCAGTCAATATAGCTGGTTCTTCAATGGTTTAAAGGTGGCAGATGGTTCAGTCTATGTGATGAGCGCTCTCACAATAAACAACAGAGGACAGTACATGTGCATGGCCTTCAATAATGTCACAAGGAGCAGCAATAATGCTTCAGTGGAATTAACTATTATTAGTAAGTTGTTAAATAAAAGGTAGCGTAGGCAATTTCAGAGAAGCTAGCAATAGCAACCTAGCTTTGAAAGCATAAGATCCCACCCTCTGCTCAGAGCTCTCCAAAGCCACGCCTCCTTTAACACATGAATGCATACATAGTTTGACAGGAAAGTAGAACATCCTATGATTGCATTCAGATCGAATGCACTGATTGGATGAACATTTTAAGACCCTACGCCTTCCACAGAAGATACTTAGTGATTGCTATCAAGATGTGAAGTAACTTTTAATCAGCGCAACAAAAAATGTTTCTGTAAAAAAATCACCTACCCTGCCTTTAAGACCTTTACAAATATGCATGTTAATAATAGTTTGTCAGTTCTGATGTTGAAGTGTTTTTGTCTTTTGTCTGTGCCTCTTCATGTCTGAATTCCAGTTCCTATCAGTGACATTATGGTCAGCACAGGCAACAATCAGGAACCAGTCTTCAATCAGTCATTCACATTGAACTGCAATGTCAGTGGTGATGTTGCCTCTGTTCAGTGGATGAAGAATGGTGTGCAACTGTACCCCAACAACAGAACAACTTTCTCTAGCGACAATTTAACCTTCAGCTTTAACCAACTCACTTTTGATGATGGTGGACTATACCAGTGTGCAGCTAGAAACCCTGTCAGCAGCATGACCAGCCTGGCCTACTACCTTACGGTCAACTGTGAGTAACAAAACTTTAAACATTAGACCTCTATATATGTAAACATCACTGCTTTCTAGAACTGACAAAGTTGCTGAGTCCTGCTTACAGCATAGTTATGGTTTAATTCGTTGAAAAGTCCTCAGGATGTTGAAAACACTCTTAATAACTCAGGGAAGTGAGTGATCTATGTTTTTTCTGTCTCGTTCAGATGGTCCATGGAACACAACAATCTCTGGTCCAGCTGTAGGAGCTGTAGGGTCCAATGTGACCTTCAGCTGTTCTGCAATTTCCTACCCTCCCAGTCAATACAGCTGGTTCTTCAGTGGCTTAAAGATGGCAGAGGGTTCGATCTATGTGATGAGAGATCTCACAATAAGCAACAGAGGACAGTACATGTGCATGGCCTTCAATAACATCACAAGGAGCAGCAATAATGCTTCAGTGGAATTATCTGTATTCAGTGAGTTGTTAAATTAAAAGACCTTAACAAAATATGTAACTTATTGATAGTTTGTCAATTCCATTGACCTTTTGAGGTTTTTAGATGAAAACATCAGGAATTCCTTAAACCTGTCTGAAACCTCTTTGCTGTCTAAATTACAGATTCAATCAGCAATGTTACAGTGAACCCAGTCAATCAGCAACCAGTCTTTGATCAGTCATTCACATTGAACTGCAATGTCAGTGGTGATGTTGCTGCCATTCAGTGGATGAAGAATGGTGTGCAACTCTACCCCAACAGCAGGACAACGTTCTCCAGTGACAATTTAACATTCAGCTTCAACCAACTGACTGTCAGTGATAATGGACTATACCAGTGTGCAGCTAGTAACCCTGTCAGCAGCATGATCAGTCTGGCCTACAACCTTACTGTCATCTGTAAGTAACAAAACTTACTTTACTTGTAAACATTAGGCCTTTAGATTTACTACAACATATATGCATTTGGCAGACGCTTTTATGCGATTTACAGTGCTTGAGGTTCTATACAGGCTATACAGTTTTTTAGGTATAGATTTTATCAGTAGGTGTGTTACCAAGAATCCACAACCAACTAAATTACAGGAATGCAGAAATCTAGATATGTCAACATTATTGTTTTCTAGAACTTCCTAGAAGTTGTCGAGTTCTGCTTACTAAAGAGTTTTGGTATATGGTTTAAAAACAACAAGTCTTCAAATAACTCAAACCAGTAAATGATCTGTGCTTTATCTGTCTTTCAGATGGTCCATGGAACACAACAATCTCTGGTCCAGCTGTAGGAGCTGTGGGGTCCAATGTGGCCTTCAGCTGTTCTGCAAGTTCTTACCCTCCCAGTCAATACAGCTGGTTTTTTGGCGGTTTAAAAGTGACAGATGGTTGGGTCTATGTGATGAGAGATCTCACAATAAACAACAGTGGACAGTACACGTGCATGGCCTTCAATAACATCACAAGAAGCAGCAATAATGCTTCTATGGAATTAACTGTATTCTGTGAGTTGTTAAATTAAAATGCTTTCACAAAATATGTAATTGACTTTTAGAGATTTTTAAATGGAAACATCAACGTTTTCTTAAATCTGCCTAAAGCTTTCCTGTAGCTCAGTGGTTAGAGCATGGCGTTAACAACGCCAAGGTCATGGGTTCGAGCCCAGGGATTGCACATGCTCAATGTATAGTGATCAATGTGTAGTATAATGCAATGTAAGTCGCTTTGGATAAAAGCGTCTGCCAAATGCCTAAATGTAAATGTAAATGTAAAGCTTCTTCTTTGTCTGAATTCCAGATCCGATCAGCGCTGTTACAGTAAACACAGGAAATCAGCAACCAGTCTATGATAAGGTATTTAATCTAACCTGCAATGTCAGTGGAGATGTTTCCTCCATTCAGTGGATGAAGAATCGTGTGCAGCTGGACCCCAACAACAGGATTACATACTACAATAACAACTCAACCTTGAGCTTTAATCTACTCGCTCTCGAAGATGACGGGGAATACCAGTGTGCAGCTCGTAACCCTGTCAGCAATATGAACAGCCTGGGTTATAACGTAACAGTCAACTGTAAGTAACAGATCTTTTTGTAACATTCCTGTCTAACTTAAGCTATGTCCATGAAACCTAATGTCACATTTTTGGAAGTTTGTTTTGTTGTCTGTTAGAAACTTATTTAGAGTGAGTATAAAACACCCATGTTTATATACAGTAACAAAATAAGCAGGAAAACTTGCCCATGACATATTTCAGATGGTCCATTGAGCACAACAATCACTGGTCCAAGCGGGGCGGAGACAGGATCCAATGTGACCTTCAACTGTTCTGCTCGCTCTCATCCTCAAAGTCTATACAGCTGGTTCTTCAATGGCTCACAGGTGGCCAGCAGCTCACTCTATGTGATTGAAAATATCACTCTAAACAATACAGGAGAGTTTACCTGCCTGGCTTTCAATAACATCACAGGCAACACCAATATTGGCAAATGGACATTTACCGTATATGGTAAGCTGTAACTTAAAGTTGTGTCTGCATTTTTTGGCCTAGAATACTTTTTCCATTCATGTTGTTTAAAACACATCACTTTGTTCCGTGTTCTTAAAATGTGTTCTTTAAAAGTCAAGGTTTTGAAATGTTACAGATTTACAAATATTATTTTCAGTATTTACAGTGTTTTAATTGTTCAGATTTTCCATTGCGATTCAAAAGGCTTCTTTAGAGGAATCTTTAACAGTTGTCATAATGTGATAAGCACCATTAATTGGGTAATTTTCTGCATTGTGTACTCAGAGAAGATCTCCTCCGTCCATGTGGTCTCCAATCCACTTATTCCACAGGCTTCTGCAAACCTGCAGCTCATGTGTCATGTAGATGGGCCCTACAACAGCCTTTACTGGCTGAGAAACAATATAACTCTACAGCAATCTGACAGAGTTAAATTCACAGATAATAATGCTACGGTAAACTTCACACCTCTGCGGACCATTGACAATGGCTATTACCAGTGTGTGGCCACAAACATATTCAGACCTCATGAGAGTCAACCATACGGTCTTGTGGCCAGCTGTGAGTAACATTCTTCCCTCACTATAAAAGAACACAAGCGTGTCCTAATTTGTCACAAAAACATATGTATGCAAATATGCATGAATAAAGTAAAACACCAAATATGCTTAAACCTGACGTGCAAGACTCCTAACACTTTCTCTGTATCTTTATTGTGTAGTTGGACCATTAAATGTGCAGATCTTGGTAAAACCAGGGTATATAACTACCCTCACATGTAAAGCCGAATCCCAGCCTCCAGCTGTGTATCAGTGGAGTATCGACAACATCATAGTGGTAAATACATCTTCTATAAACGTTTCCCTAACCAATATCCTGAACAACAATTATACCTGCATGGCCAGAAACCCCTTGACCAACGTGACAGTCTACACCAGCCATTTCATCAACGGTGAGCATTATCCCAAACTAACACAAAGCCATATATAATTGCATTGGTAATTTCTTTCTGTTTTCTGTATGTAGGTGTAGTCTAATACTAGATTATGTCTGTCTTGTATAGAACCTGATGCTGCTGTTAGTGTTCATTCGAGCATGATGTTGACTGCTCTCCTCGCACTTCTCCTGCTCACGATAAATGAATGTCTGTAATAGAGATACTAATATAAGGCCTGTATGAAAATTGACTGTCTGAAGGATGGTTAGGTATAGGTAAATATATCTTGAAGGAATATCTTTACAAAGCACAAAGATTCTAGAAGTTTTCTTGGTGGTGGTGAGGGATCTCAGTTGATTGTCCAGATGATCTTAAATAATTTGAGCACTTTAGTACATTACATAAAGGCATTTCTGTATCACAAGCTGATCGTGCATTCATGGACTAGAATGGCTTAGAAACTTTTGGCAGCACTGTACTACTTTATTTGCCTATATATTTTTATTAATTTACTATGTGCTATATTTATTGCTATCATTAATTAACACTACTGTCTATGTAAGATGAAATATTTGTAGCTCTGAGTTTTAAATATAATGATATCATTCTAGGCAAGCTATTATGCACTAAAATTAGAAACAATCTTAAAACTTAGATCTCAATTACTTTACTATTTATTTTAAAAATATTTGTAATGTTGTTTCACTGTGTGATTAGTTCTAAAAACATTTAACACAAATGTAAGTTATTTAAACGATTTAAAGACCAAAATGTGAAATGTTGTATTTTCTTTAATAAACTAAATAAAAGCTAATTAATCCAAGCAAATGCTATTTCTATGCTGTTTTATTACTGGTAAACATACGTGCACCTTTCTTTCTAATAGTTTGTAATAAAAAGTTAGATAGAATAAATGTCACAATAATAGATACAAAATAAGTCCATTATTATGATACACTACTTATTGTATATATAGTGTAAAAAGGAAGGTATGTAAAACTGCAGCTAAAGATGTTTGCCTTGAGACTGTGAGAGCAGGAGAGCAGCAGGAGTTAAAATGGGGTACTGATGCCTCTGTTGCCTTTCTTCCTGTTTTGTCCACGATACAGCTGTTGGCATTTTTTAAATGACCAAATCCCTTTCTGTGTGCACAATTTCCTCTGATTGTCACTGAGAAATGCTAAAAATATAGAAAACATAAAAAACAGTATTTATTATGTCTAATAGCCAGGAAAGTTAGCAACCTATCCACTTTTTCCTTTTCTCAAAAAAGAGAGTAAACAGGTTGCGTGACTCACTGTGTTGAGATGGCAGCACACAGGCACAGTTTTGCTTCGGACCATTCCTTCTCTCTATAGACAACAACACATCCATCAAAATGACAGGATTAACATTATAAATACAGTAATAAAGATCATTATATATTGGCAGTACAAGACACATTTTGGGAATTGTGACCTGTAACTGCCAATCTGTTATTACTCACCAATGCAGTTACATGACCTGCCCTGGTTCCTGGACATCAGGGTCTGACCCTTATTGTCTGAATCTCCCTGTTGAGGTTGAGCTGTAGCAAGGACGTACAGTCACCACAAATTTACATAGACATATTTATTTGTGAGTAGAAAGGTTTACCTATATAGTCATGGTCTGTTGTGATAAATTAAACACAAAACTTTAGGTGATGTAAAATAATAGGAAAACCTGTTAGTCTGCTTCTATTATTGAGTGCTGTAAACATACAGCTGGTTTGCTTGGTAACCCCTACAAGGACAATAAACTAACACAAAAAGTGCAAAATAAGGGAGAAGATGGCAAACCAATTGTTTCATTATATAATACATATAAACAAGTCTATAAAACAAATATATATTAAAATATTGCTACAGGAATACATGGTTTAGTATCATTACTGATAATAATACTGAAATAAACACTTTTTCAGTCTCTTTTGATAAAAACTAAATCCTATTTTTATTAACGCATAACATATATACCACATAACCTAACCTAAACTAACACATGAACATAAATAAACATAGAGTAACAACAAACGTAACAAATATGTAACATAGATTTACCATTTACCATCATTAAAAAAAATACCTTGACAGTGGACATTAGTGGCGATCACAAAAACACAGGCCAGCAGAAGTACCTGGAACTTCATCTCTGTTATCAGCAATTTGAAAATGAGAAACACAAGCTAAATGAAAGCTTTAAAGTCTTATATAAAGGACTGTTGCTTTACAAGAGGACTCTGTCAGGCTCTATATTCAAATCTGGGTTATACTAGACTATTTATATGGCAAAGCTCTGATTTCTGGATCTCAAAACTATGTCCAGTTATGCCCCAACTTGCTGGGCAGAATTTTAGAAGGTAAGTGTGAACGAAATGTTGACAGTATATCTCGTTTGCCTGGAACTGCCAAGCTCTGTGATGGGGGTAGCATGCAATTTGGAAAAGAAAGCTATTATTTTCCTGAATCTCCATGTCTCTGTTTTAATTCCAACTCTGCTGACCTCTGATAGGAAATCTTTTGAATTCGTACCGTGTTACGTTTATAATAAAGTTCAATCAGAGATTTTAAAAAAAAATCTGTTTGGCCCTGAACCAAATGGTCCACAGTGGAACCTGCATGCTTTTTAAAGGTTCATATTTCACTAAACCTCACAACTACCAAACATTATTTAAGACTAAAGCACAAAAGCCATGAAAGAAATGTGATAGATGATCTTGTAGACATCAAGCACACCTGGGTGACATACATAACAAGAAAAAAAAATTCTTTGATGGTTAAATAACATCAAGCGTGTTTTCCCGTAATAAATCTTGTATTCATGGAGATCTGTTAACCTGAAAAACAAAAAGCTGGTCTGCCTGCAAGCAGTGTGAAGAAACTTTCGCACTTGCCTGAACATCTAATATTCACATAACTTTAAAACTACATTCAAGATATCCTCTTTAAAGTCACAATGTAATCAAAATTTACTATTCTTATTTTTTCACGGAACATTGTATCATAAATGATTTATCCAAATACATATTTTTTTATTCGTATATATCTTTCCTCAACATTTCTCTTGATGACATGTCTCTCCCCGAGGGCAGGACTATATTGACTGTCCAATGGCCAGGCAGTGTCTATCCCTCCAACATCCAACAATCCAATCAATTCCTGAAGAACAAAATTAATTATCCTTTCCTGCGTCTTTTTCTTGCATAATTGTCAGTATAAAGAAAAACACCATTCTGTTTCATGGTGACTTTATATTTCAGTATTTAAATACATAATACAACAAAGATATACATTATACAACAAGATTAGACCTTTAAGTAGGCATATTGGTATAAATGTTTATCTCTTAGACTATTTGTAGACCATTTTATGGATCCTATACTTCTATATCAATAGAATTTCAATATAGATGACGAATTACTCTAAATCAACCTTTAACGTGTTGACAGAAAGACATTTCAAGTTAATTAAAGTTTTGAAAAGCGGGTTGTCTTAAACCTCACTCATGTACAGACGTAACTGTAATAACATCTTTATCTGTCTAAAATCACTCAAGCTCAGCTATCATGAGTCATCTGAACCTGAGACTTCATTGTGTACATCATAACATGCACAGCCGAGTGTTTTCTGATGCTTATCTGCCCAATGGTGCCATGACTTCTCCAACAGTATTTGTGCAGTGACAACAACAGCGATCGGCTCACCTCTACTCATACTGCTCACGGAAACATGTTGGCCTACCTCTGACCTTCAAATTTTCCTGAATATCATATTTCTGAATATGTAAATCTATCAAATTAAACAATGTCAGTATACTAGACTGCTTTATCAATGATAAGACCATAATTTTTTTATGGATTGAAGTGAATTGGATTATAAAGGATTATTGTATTGATAAACAATGAAAGAAAGTTTAAAATAATTACCAAAATAAAAGTTTAACCAGTTTCTCAGGTTTTATTCCACTATTGTGACATGAGATATTTTATAATGTAGCAAAGTTGATCACAGCACAGGAATATACTTTCATATTACATTGACTTAAAGCCTTAATGCAATTTTTTATAACCATCATTGAATTACTGCAAGATGACCGTGTTTACAAGCACCCTTAACGAGACAAGGCAAGTATGAATACAAACACCGGGACAAAAAGCAGAGAAACCACATACAGCAGCATATAACAATACATGTAATATTTGGAAATAATAGCTGGAAACTATAAAAATAGTGATCATCTCCTTACAATTCAATTTCCCTGCTTAGTAGAAATTAAATACAGATCTAACTTAATATCAAGCTCACTCTTTGACTTTGGTCACAAGATGTTTTAGTATCTAATTCACATAGCATAAAATTGTAGATACCCCTGGTGCATTTAAGGTAATTTATCTTCTGACAATTGAAGTGAACAGCTCACCACACACAGAACAAAACACAACATTAAGTAAGCAAAGAACAAACACAAACCATACATATAAGGAAACTAATCTGTTCCAAAAATAAAGTACAAAATGACGTATATAGACACTGTAAATCAATGTTTATCAAAACAGCATACTGAGGCAAGGCAAGTAACCTTGAAGCATCTACCTAGTTCTTAGAAAAGATCTTATGGGAAGGTACTACGAAGGTGCAGTATTGAGAAGTGAACCCATGTTGTTCCTTTCAGGAAATTATTCAGTATTTCACAATATCTGTTGAGCATGAAGTCTATGTAGAATGCTTTTTTTAGTTCTGTTTCCTACACAAAGATGAAAAGAATTTTTTTTGTAATTCAAACCACCACACAAGCATGTAGCCCTTATGTACATTTCAGCAACCATTACCATTCAGCTGTTGTAGAGATCATCATTAAACTACAATATATCAGGCTTGGCCATAGCAGTCCTTTTAATGTGCAGGGCTTTGGACTAACTATTTTGCATATAGAGGTGACCCAAGGCCCATTTTTAGTAATATAAAGAATGTTGTGTACTGATGAAACGCATGTGACACTGAGTCTATTAAAAGAGTCATACATTTCCTGAGGGTGTTTTCACATGGGCTCTGTGTAGTATACAGGCTGTGATAACACTCCAAGAAAGGGTGGTTACTTTGTATATAATTTGTATTTGTGTTCAGGGAGTCTATTTATCCAACAGGGACTTGACGTGCTCATGTAAGGGTTGGCACACCCTCTGGTAGGCGTGTGACGTGAGATGCAGATAATCATACATCTCCTGATGGGAGATGGAACCATCTGACTGAACGAAACCAGGATCCACATCCAAGAATGAGACATGAGACAGGGATGCTACCTCAGTCCGCACAAGAGCGTTCACACTTGCATTACGCTCCCGCAGTGGATTTGGATTCTTACCTCTCGGCAGCACGCCCTAGTAGTGAATTAAAAAGGAGTACAGTAAATTATTACCCATTTCTCTGCAGATCAAATTATTACATCCAAGAACAGCAAAATAGCGAAAATGGACAGTGATGATGTCAAGCAGGGTTGATCAATCATGTGACAGAGGGGCAGAAGCTGAGATAACTCACCAAAACAATAGTGTGAGCATGGGGCAGCTTCTTATGGATCACACTGATGATAGCCATGATGCCTCCACAGATCTGTTCTGGGGTGTGACCATGATTATTAGTGCCAACCCATAA
>JAZGTI010004932.1:0-26697 GCA_036877585.1 Botia kubotai | reverse complement strand
TAATACTAAAATAAATGTTATCTTATTTAAAGCATCTTTACAATCAACCCACTGTTTCTTTCTCGGTCTTTACTCTGTTTTTCCACTGAGCTTGTCACAATATATCCATAGATTGCCTTACATGGTATCTTAGAAAGTGGCATGATGTTACTGCCAGCCATTTCAAACAAGATTGACCTATTCTGAATAACTCTGAGTGTTTTAGTCTCACCCTCTCAAAGTAGAACAGGTATTTTTTGAGGGCCTCTCTGGCCTGGGCCTGCTGGCTCTGATTCACGATGTCTGGATTCTCTTTGTAGCGACTGCACTCGTAATACTCGCTGCCGTGAGTCTTCCAATCGCCCAGACACATCCAGCAGAAATCTACATATTCATAACCACAACTTCATTACAATCAAGATCATTAACTCCTCGAATGGATGTCAATGATATAATTTCTAAAATCATACCATGTTTACACTTGGAGCATTGCTGCAAAAAGACACAAAAACAAGTTGATTTTTTTCTCTCATTTAAATGACAATAGTGCATTCTAATTTTGGCATTCTGGTTTGGAGCTTTTGTTTTCACACAAATTAAAGATTTAGATTAAAGACTAGATTAAAATTCTCCCAAAATCTTGCCGTTCCACGTCATTCCAAACCTGTGTTTTTTGCTGCTTCTGCTTGCCACAAAAGATTTGTAACCAAACGACACTGGCACCCATTGATTTCCAATGTATAGACGCAAAACCACTGAGACATTTCTCAGCAGCTTTTTTTTTGTGTTCCACAGAGGAAACAGTCATACAGGTTTGGGATGACATGAGTGTTAGCTTGGTTTTGGGTGAACTATCCCTTTAAGTTAACTATCCACTCACCATGTGGTTGCATCCTCCATTTTTCTCAATGCAGATATTGCACTTAGGACACTAGGGAGAAAATCAAAACAGGATACATAAAGAAATAATGATATTAAGACAGAAGCCTTTTTGCAGCTCAATTGGGAGAGTATGGTGCTAACAACGCCAAAGTTACGGGTTCGAGTTTTGATTTTGGTTCAGTTTACATGACATCACAATGATCAAGAGCCTTCAAATTTCAGAGCATCTGACTTGTATTTCAACAAAGATGCGAACAATTTTACAAAAACACAATATCTTTATCTGAAGATATTTGCTGATGTACAGTAATTAGTTGCGTGTCCCCTTACGTCTTTAGTGTGTGCACTGATGTAGTTGGCCGTCTCTGAGTCGTCTGCACATTTTGTCAGCCATTTGCGGATGGTACCGCAGTCCGTAGGGGCGTGATACATCTGTCTGCACTTAAAACTGAGGACAGAGTCAAATCAACCACTCGTGCACTCTTAGGTCATTTTGCATGTTCAGGTGGAGTAAATGTGTGTGTGTGCGCGGCTTTGTGTGTTACCAGAAAACTTCTCCGCAGCGACTGCAC
The DNA here is from genome assembly GCA_036877585.1 of Botia kubotai. Classification (NCBI taxonomy): domain Eukaryota; kingdom Metazoa; phylum Chordata; class Actinopteri; order Cypriniformes; family Botiidae; genus Botia; species Botia kubotai. The sequence continues at coordinate 25,264 of JAZGTI010004932.1, read as the reverse complement.
TGAACTCTACGAGCTCGGGGTTTCTGCACCTGTATAACTATTGGACAGTCGGCGCCAGGACACAACTGTAGCTGGAAGTGACTCTACAGACAGACAGACGCACAAACACAAAAGCAGGTTAAGACTGATCGGTGAGATGAACTAAGCATGTTCACCATTTACCAAACAAAACAAATTGACAGATAAAAAATAAAGCAAGTCGTCGTATGTGTTTGTGTACTGTAGAAATGTTCCCACAGTCAGGAATGATATCAGGGCTAAAAATGAACGAAAAGTTTAAAACAAACTTTTCCCTTTGGGAAAACAGACCAGCAGAAAGACTTGAGTGATGATTTGGGGAAAGAAAAGGGAGAGTCCAAGTACAGACGAGTTAAATAATTCATGGAATACGTTCATTAAATTGGGCCACTGATTTAATCAGACTGCAGTGTCCGTTTGTCTCTTTCACACTGAGAGAGCAGAATAACAAGTGAAAAGAATTAGCAACAGCTCCGTAAGACTAAAACACTCTTGCTTTGGAAGCTTGTGTGATATCAATGTCACAAATAGACAGAGTGACAGAATATCACATTGGCCGATAATGATTATTTATAGCAGAACCTCTGGTTCCTACTTTTCCAAACATGCGATAAGACCGACACACACCTCCACGTAGTCCCTGAAGAGGTAGCGTCTGTATTTGTCCTTCAGTTCCTCGCTGGGCAGCAGAGGAAGAACAAAATCATCTGGCATTCGAAGGGAGCATTCCTGCGCCATGCAGGAAATCTCTACACGCACACAAAATCCATATCAGAGATCAGATAACACAGCGATCTTGTGTGTGTGTGTGTGTGTGTGTGTGTGGAGGCTCTGACCTCGGGCACGCGCTGAAATGACGTCTGTACGTGCATACTCACCTACTCCCACGCCATCTTTGACAAGTACACTGCAGTGCTGCTCCCAGCATGCTTTGCAAAAGGAGTGCTGACAGGGTAGAGAGAGGAGAGCATCTCTTCGGACCAGCTGTAGACACACCCCACACTGCAGAGTGCCATTCGCCCCCACCTGAAAACATTTTTAACAGAAAAAAGTTAAGGACTGCATCTCAAACTGCAAATCTATTTAAATTTAAAAGGTTAAAAAGGCTTTAGACAAGAGTTCCCAGATCTAAAAACTCAGATTTAATACTACTTACAGTGAGAGACCTGCCGATGCTGGTGGTCTGAACGTGAGCTTCACAAAGCAACTGAGAAGAATTTGACTTACACCTTTAAACACAAGAAACAGATCCATCGATTTACAAAGACGACAAATAACAGAAATGACTATAAGAGGGTGTGTTTATCTGTGATGTCACCATTACTTTAACATGCTTGATAACTACCCATAAATGAGCACATAGCTGTGTGTGTGTGGGGATGAAATGTAAATTTTGACATCGTGGGGACATTTTTGAGGTCTCCATTAGAAAACAAGCTTATAAATCACAAAGAATGATCTTTTTTTGAAAATCTAAATTCTTTGGAATATCTCCATAAAACATAAAAACCAGTGTGTGTGTGTGTGTGTGTGTGTGTGTGTTTTACTGTCTTGCTTTACCTCTCGAGTATTTGTGACACCTGCCAGTGAAAATGTACAAGGACCAGTTTGGCTACAGCTGGTGACACCTGAAGAGAGAAAGAAAATAGTTTTGTACTAACAGACTAAACCCACTAAACACTCTGAACAAAAAAAACTGAAAACATACCTACAGATATATATAGTTAACATATTCTTAGCCAACATAAAACCTGCTAAACATCTTATTTAAATATAGAGTCTGTAACACATGGAGTCTCTTTTGGTCACGCACCTTCAGGGCGCTGGCTACATTGTTAACCTCCTCAGTTAGTACCCTCTGGCTTTCTCTGTAGGTCAAACAGTTGAACTGGTATTCTTCTGGATCAAACGGTTCCTCTACCGCCACGTCTTCATCGAGTCCATCATAATAATCATTGATGTCTCCTGCAACATCTTCGTCATCGTCAAACTCCTCGTTACTGTCTGAGGCCTGGCTACTCATGTCCACAGACATTGCCCTCTGGGCCCGCCCTTTCCCTGATTGACAGCCGCTTACCACCAATCAGCAGCTCCTGAGCTGCTGCCCTCTGCCCCAGACCGGACCACAAATCCCAGGGGGCCCTGCGGCTTTTAACAGCACCGAAAGAAGCAGAAGAAATCACACTCCCCGTCACTCATGGGGAATCGGAGCAAGAGATGGGCTTTGAGGAAGGAAAAATACTGAAACGGAGAACAAAAGCAAATTACTCATCATTGCCGTTAATAAATGGTCAAATTTCATATCACACGCACTACCAGTCAAATGTGTAGTCGCACTTAATGAAATGTATGTTTTCTGAAGGGGCACTATGCAGGTTTTTCAGTTACTGTTTGTAAACACAACATTCAAACTTGGCCCCTCCTTTATGGGCCAGAAGTGCACGTCACCAGTATATTTTATTGGCTGAGGGGCTACACACCCAGGAGAACTCCAAAACAATATAAAAATAGGAAAATACAGACAAGAAACTGTGTTTCTGAAGACACAAAATTAAAAAGGCCCAAAATGCAGTTGAAAATGCAAAATGAAGTTTGCTGAGAGATTTACCACAGTGTGCAAACCTGTAATCTAGATAAAGATAAACCATTTCACCACATAAGCTCTATAATTCCTCTTCCGAACATGAGACTGGTGTTTCAAAACAGCGTTGCTGCTTAACTTCATGGAGGGTCGATGATACTCGCTGAGCTTGATCCACTGGTCCAAGGAATGTTTGTCTCATACACAGATCAACATAAGCTGAGAACTACATCTGAAGATTGTCTTAATCATAAACTCATGCAGGAGGACAACGTGCGTGCAGAGCGGCTTAGCGCTCCGTTAAAACGGATTAAACGGCGTAACGACAGACAGCTGGACCGGATAGCAGGATCAGGTCAGGCCGCGTGATCAGAGAGATTTGCGTGTGTGAGCGTAAGTCAAATGACAATCACACATTCCTATTTAATAAATACACACTCATGCCACATTTACTACGACGTGCAACGGGCGATGGGGTGGGAGGGTAGTGGGCTGTTCCTGGAGTCCGGTACCGGGTCCGATCGAGCATGGGACGGAACCCCACAGTTATGGGACGACCTGTCCCGGTTTCACACGCGCGTGCCTGTCTGTCCCTCGCATTCCACCTGGGACTATAAATAGAGAGTAACGCGGTGGGTGGCATGCTTAATATTACACTCAGCGGAAAGGTTACGGATCACGGTTTAGGGCCTCGGGGTCGGGTGGGGTAGATCGAGGATTGCAAACTCACGGCACGGTTTCTGCTTTGTTTACTCCACATGAATCGGGCCGCACCAGCTGTTGCTCCAGCACATACACACATACAGCAGCGCGATCGATACGCAGGAATCTCTATCCCCCACTTAATCACTGACAACGTTGCTGTAAAACGGGAAGCCTGTGGTTTAAAGAGAGCACGTCCGCGCAAAAGCGTTTAAAAGTATTGCACGTCTCATAATTGTAGTTTTAAGAGCTTTATTTGCAGTCAGTCGCCAGCGCTCACTCCAGCTCGGGGATTCGTATGTCAACAAGGCCGTTTTGGTCTGTTCGATAAAGCCGCTGTTCTGATTTCTGTTTAAAGCCCCCCACCGTACCCAACACGCCGGCTTTACTTACCTGCCGGACCACTTCGGGCCGCTGCTCGACGCTCGCTGAAGAGAGATTTCAAGACAGAGATCCGATCCGTTCGGTTAGACGACTCGCAACAGATCGGAAGTACGGGGGGATTCTAGAGCGACGTCACTTCCGTGTCCAAGCGAGCTGTTTTCCATACTGAACAGACTCCTTGCTGTGGAGGGTCACATAACTGACATGCATACTGCGAGTGTGTTTGACTGTAAGTCATAAGAGCACGCTCTCATGCAAATGTAGGTCAACAAAACAAGAAACCTGATTTGCAATGGATTTGTATGCGCAGGGACAGAGTTCAGCTACTTCATTATAATCCCGCAAAACTTGGATTCTTTGTTAATGCTTTGCTAATATTACATTTAAATCAATATGTACTACATTTGTTTGAAAGTTCAAAGCAAACATCAGAAAACAAGTACCTTAGATAAAGTGTTAAACAGCGAATGGCTAAAATAAACAACTAAATAACCTTGGAAATAAACTTTTACAAAATATGTATTGCAGTGTTTGTTAATTAATGGCCAAAAATGCAGTCAGATTTCACAAATTATTTTCCGATCAAATCACCAGGTGGCGCTAAATAGATCGTAAGGGAAGCTAGAATACAGGTGAGAGAGACATTTAACAACTGGAATCAAAAACAGAACCGTCTCGAATTAATAATAAATAGACGAATATTTGCAACATACTATTTGTTTATTTTTTATGTTTTAACAGCATGTTCTATAAAAATATGCATCTTGATACATAAACAAATCTACAGCAAAGAATCTGAAAAGATGACGTTAAACAAATGCTTGGAGATGTGTCTAGACCTTGACATCTTCAAAATCTCCTAGTATATACAGCATATTTATAAAATAATCAGAGATTGTGTAATGATATAACATTGTTCACATGTGTTTGTAGATAATCAATGCATACAGATGCAGAAATTAAAGAAGTAAATGAAAAGAAAAAGAGAGAGCAGGTGTAGTCACACCTTTTCAAAAGGGAAAAGATGTTTCTGCTCCCCACGTTTCTCTCGTTTAGTTACACGCCTTACAATCTTTTCTTCCTGCTCCTCTTGTCTGTTCTGTGGCCACGAATTAGCCAGAGAGGGTGGTGCTGTCTGAGACCCGCCTTCTTCCTCATCTGAGGACAGCCCTTCGGCCCCGCCTTCTTTTCCCTGCTTAAGCCCCGCCCCTGATGCGAGTCCATGTTGCCCATAGCGACGCTTCAGCCTCTCCTTTATTAACAGGCCTTTGACCAGCAGGGTCCAGTTAGCCACTGCACGTTTTTCACGTTTCTGTTAAAAGATTCCAAACATTCAAGTTTCAACAAGTTTCACCTTAAGGCAATAAAGACACACAAAACCAACAGATTCACACCTCTTGTTTTTTCTTCTGCTCAATATCTTGTTCATTTTCCCAGGCTGCTTGCATAATGTCTGTGTGTTCTTCACAGACTATGTATCCATCAGTACTGAAACCACATACAGAACATGCATTTATACACGCGTACATAATAATGTATCCAGTATACATTAAAACGATACATGAACTACCCATCTACGTCCCTTACAAACAGCTAAACAAACTTACACAGGATGTGAGAATCCACAATGGAAATCAAAGCCGGTCACTGCTGCCGCACAGTCGATGTTTAGTTTTCGAGCTACTCTGTGCAGGTTCGGCAAACGCAGGTGAACACATCCCACCGGTAACATACACGGCCTGAACAGGTACACGTTTCCAAACTCATTACGTGGTACCTGAAACACACACACACACACACACACACGTTCAGACATGCCCTGCAAAGCACAGATTAGTAGATCATACACAGCTACACATTTAAAACCGACTCACTTTGCCATCAATGGCGAGGGGAGGCTGATATTCTTCCGTCTGCCAGGGTCCAAACAGAGGCAGATCTTTTACATCTTTCTGCTCTGTTATCATCCTGGCTTTTCGAGAACGGTTGGAGAAACCAAGCACCATCTGACAGACCGCAGAGAGGAACCACAAAATGTATTACAGACTTACTTAACTAACCACAAACACAGACTGCTCACAATCAAGAAAAACAACAGTACTGTTTTCACACCTTAAGTTGAAAGCTTACTTTATTTAGAATTGTATTCCAATATTAGACTGTATTACAATATTGCTGAAATTAGTTTTTAAATAATTTCAAGTAATGATGAACAAAGACAGCAACATTATTAAGACATCCCGAAAACAGTAAGGTGCCTCACTTTGTACGGTTCCTCTCCTAGTCGAACAGTTCTCGCCTCCTTCAACCAGGTGTCTCTAGAATGCAGTGTGTGCACACAGTCTCTAAAAACAAACAACAGCAAAGAAACACAACATAATTTGAACACAAATAAAAACTCATATACTGCATATTTTAAATGTTGTGGCTGCCTCACACATTAAATATAGGTATAGACTGTACACATAGATGACTGTAAAGTGTTTACCGTGAGTAAACTGGCTCCCCTCTACAGTACCCCAACACAGCAGCTGTGGGAGGGTAGATAGCCTCGTATTTCAGCAGGTGCCTCTTTAGCGCATACAGTGGATGGTTCTTATATTCAGTTATGGATGTTGGGAATGGCTTGTCAAGTAACTTTGCCTGCATCTGTGGATGAAAAGCATAGTTGAATCTGCATGTGTCACATCCACATGATGTAACTGTGTTTATGTGTGCACTCAAACCTCCTGGTCCTCCTTCTGTCCCCTCTCAGTATCTGGAGATCTGTAGAGCTCCATAGTCTCCTCCCACCATTCCGAGTCGATCCGTCGCCGCCTTGATGACGTTAGCCATGTGGGGTCGTACCTGCTGCTAAGATCTTTCAGGTATCCCTCATCATCCACACCTACCACATAAGTGATCGGATGTGTCGCCTGATCAGCGCAAAGCTGTGGTTGCCCGACCCCTAGATCCACATCAACACACACCCACCTTCCAGTACTTTCCAAATAAACCTCCAACCACTCATCTTCACCTTTGCCCTCCTTTCTTGAAGATCTGCGTTTCTTCACCTCTTTCTCTTGCATTTCTTCCTCCTCTTCACTCCCCTCCTCCTGTTTGACCTCACTCGACCTCGGAGGAGCTCGACCTTTGCCGCTTTCCTTTACCTTTCTGCATATTTTCATGACCTCACCATCAGAGTCACTATCATCTTCATTGGTTGGCTCAAACTCCTCCCCACTCTCCTCGTCTCCCTCCTCACTGCTCACCTCTTTATATGATACTTTTGATGCTATGCTTCTTCTTCTGCTGTTTTTGGGTTTTTGTCCTCCTGATGTCTCTTTCTCACCTCCTTCGCCTCCTTTCTTTTTCCTTCTTTTTCCTCCTGTTCCCTCTTTTTTTACTGCAGCAGTCTCAACGGATGGGCGTTTGGACCCAGGAGATACCTTAGTCTCTGGGGAAGGTTTCTCAGACTGATGTTTGTTAGGGGGACTTTTGGTAGGTTTGGTTTTATTCTAAAAAGAAACAATGTCTGTCTGTCAAATGCAATAAAAGACAACATGACCTTCCACACAAGCAAAAATAACACTGAGAATCTAAAACGTCACCTTGGAGGCAGGTGGTGGCTTGAAAGAAAGGGGTTGTAATGACATCACCAACCGGCAGAAGAGTCGCAGTGACCTCAGCACCAATAAAAACAGCTACAGGAAATTACATTATAGATACAGTCAGAAATGAATAAAGTTGGCCTCAAATCACAGGCAGTTACCCAGCTAACAGCAAAATGTTAAAAATGTTATTTTGAATGTTCTAGATACATTCAGATCATCCAGTTTTTTAATGATGATATTTTATTACTTATTTCTCTGTATAAATGTAACTGTAAGATGACAAAGAATAAAAAAATGATTAAACTTCATTTAACCAACTGCCTTACTGTTCACACAGATTTTGTGGCATATAAAGGCAGCAAAATACAGTTCTTTGGGGCTTAAAAAAATCAATTTTCATGTTTCTACTATTTTCATGTTTCTACTTTTTTTAAATAATTCATCTGTTATCATCATGATTGAGAACAAATTAAAGTATACCAGGAGATTTTACAGGTTAAGAAAAGTCAAAGCTCACGCAAGTCATCTCCTCATGGTCTCTTGCTGATAAACATCCTATCCGCTTCTCCAGAACCGCCCTTAGCTCCACCCCCTTTTCATCAGGTAAGGCAGGGTTTAATGTGAATGTCATCTGAAACCTGGGCGGGGTCACACCACAATTATTATTAATTTACACACACACAATGCAGTCAGAAAGACAGAATGCAACTGTCCATCAACACAACAGATCAATCAATCACTCAACACATAGTGGGGAAAATATCTGCCCCCACAATAAGAATTTAAATCAGACTTACCATTTCAGAAGCCCCTCAAGGAAACCTGTGTTTACACGTTTTGTTGCAACTGTTGTAAAGTGGGTGGGCAGTGTTGACAAGGCAATAGCCATCAGGTCCGGCTCACAGCAGAGTCTATTTCTGAACAGCCCGCCGGCCAGTAAGCAAAGCAGGTGAACCTGGATGACAGCGCAAATGAGAAACAACAAAAACAACTCACAATGGCCAATTTACTTATAACAGATTGCTTAGAAAAACACAACATAAAAACACACACCTTATGTGTATCCTCCAGAAGCTCCTTGTTAAATCGGTTCATCATTCGACGCAGATAAGTTTCAAACTCTGCTTTCTTTTTCTCCCTGGAAAAAGTTGCCATGGTGTTACTATGTTCATCTGTCACTGACTATCACAGCTTAGCTGACAGATCTCACCTGGAGTCATCTAGTCCAGCATATATCAGTATTATCTCTTACCACAGTTTCAAAATAAAGTGTTGCATGAACATGAAGGCAACTGTCCGATAGACATTTGCCTCAGTAAATAATGACAGTTGCCAAATTAAACAGATTATTTTGCAAGCTTGATTTTCTTAAATTCTCCTTCACACTTACTTCTTTTGTCTCTTGCTAGCCATCTCTGGAGTTTCGATCTCAATCTCCACAGGTTTTGTTTCAACTGCAAGTTCTGTTGAGTCCATCTCTGCCACCTCTGAGAAAACAAACAACTCAAACATAAGACGCATGAATGCTAAACAACACACAGGTCTGGTGAAGTCTCTTTCTCACACAATCTATACAGCATTTACATTTATGCATTTGGAAAAAGCTTTAATCCAAACTGACTTTCAGAGGAGTATATATTTATCGACCCATGCATTCCTTGGGAATTAACCCCATGACCCTGGCATTGCTAGCGCAATCTACCAGTTGAGCTACACGGTTTTGAAATCAGTGGTTTGCAAACACTATGTACGTACCGTCTACCTCCTCCCAGTCATTCTCATCATCACTTTCTGCCTCTTCTTCTTCTTTCGCTGGTTTTGATGGCGGTGAGCTCTCTATAAACATGGGGCTCAACTCCTCACTGTGGTCACTCATGTCCTCCAGCTCTTCTGGCTGGAAGTATTTACTTTTCTTCGCATCAGAAGGATTTCTGACCTTTTTGGATGCTGGAGATCCCAGTTTGGAGTTTTTTAAGTTGTTTTTGGAAATTATGGCATTCTCTAAAAGAGATAGTTTGACAATCCAATTTGTTAGCTGAATGAGTGACATTTACTAAAGAATAAATAGCAAAGAGAGAAAAAACAGGAAGAAAAGATCAGACAGCTGCTGTTCTGACATTTGATTGACCTCATATTGTGCTTGTGAATATGTGAAGGCTTGTGATTATGACTTAAATGTACTTTGTGTTTTGTGTCTTTACTTTAAAGCTGCAATTTGAAGTTTAAAAATAAACAAAAATCAGCTATTTGGCAAGCACATAACAGATCAGTGTTCTGAATAGACACCTCCATCTTTTCTCTTTGCCATGCTGTTTGTGTACCCCGACTCAGAAAGGTAAATTTACGGTTAAACAAACAGAGATGGCGACAGAGAGGATCTCAGCCTTAAATACATATTATTCTTCTAAAGCTTATAATAAAAAGTCATTTTAAATACACTGCCACATTACTCACACCCATGATCCCAAAAAATACGCTAGACACGCCCACACTCATATAAGAGAGTCATATACGCTCTACTGGCAATGAGAAATGTTTTATATGAAGCGCACAAGTTACAGATGAGAACTCAAGCGAATTACTGCACACCTGCAAGCTGCAGCTGTCTGCAGCAGGCGTGCGCTAAACGCAAACCACTCAGTTCATTCATTTGAAGTTTTACCTGCATGAAACATTTAACTAACTCATAACAGAATAGCCGTTTCCAAATCTCAACCGCGTCACGAAAACTCAGATTTCACGCAAAGTGGATACCTTTGATTTTTTGCTTTTTGGATGCCGGTTTGTTCTTTGCGATCTGCTTCGGCTTCTTTGTGTCCGTTTTTGGTTCAGCATATTTTCTCCTTGCCATGCTGTTTGTGCTCTGAGGTCCCACACTGTTGCAGATTGAACTCTGGTGTGTTCAGAGAAAGCAACACTTACACTTCCCGTGAACTTGTGTGATGTAACATACACGACCCCTGTTATTTAACACATCCTATTCCACCTTTCATAACACCAAAAACGTGCATTCGCTTGCAAGGGAATTGGGTGCTGACGTCACATCCGCATCCTACTAGAAACCGGGGTGCAGTGTGATCACTTAAACGCTAGAGGTCAGTGTTCCGTGTAGAGGAATTTTTAAGTAAGCGTGTGGCGATGATCGTTAGAAAGCTCATTGAGGAGGATGACTGTGTATATGTTTTTGACTTACCTAAAGATATGTTAAGCTAAATAAAAAAAAGCTCCTGGGGACATGGGACATACTTACAATTAACAATAATAATGTCCATAATCTTTGTAATATATATTTAAATTATTATTATTATGAGTTAGATAATAGGTAGGTAATAATATTGTACATATTCATTTAATTATTAAATTATCCATATACATATCCAATAATTGTATATGTATTAATAAATTAATGATTCATATTAAAAATCTAAATTTCTGTTTCATGTCTTCAACTCTTCAATGATTATTGAAATATTTTTGTACTAGGATAATGTTTTTAATATACACCTTCATATATTAATATATGACGCATATATAACACACACATAACTGTACAGTCACTCTTTTATTATTTCAGAAGGTTCCATTTTGGTTGTGAAGATCTGTGCTGTGATTAACACATGGAAGGGTGAGAAATGAATGAATGAAATGTGTGTTGTTTTAAACATACAGCGGTTACATAGGACAGCTGTGCACCCCTGTGCACTAACAGACTTGTAGAATTGTATTAAATATTATGGCTTCAGGAAGTCCGTTGAGTTTCTTTACTCCTTGCACATCTGTCCTGGAGGCTATAACCTCATTCAGTCAAGTGCATTAACATTTGGGTCTGACTAAGTGTGTGTGTGTGCCTATGTGTATGTACCTGGTGGTGCTGATGCAAATGAACAGCTGTCTTAGTGTCGCTTGGCAGCAGATGTCCGGCTAGGGTGTGTTTGTGCGTGAGACTTCAGAGAGCCGTCTGTGCACTTGATTGGCAGAGCAGAATCAAATATTCTCTGCGGGTTGCTGTTCAGTGGGCATCTGTGCCCGGAATGATGCCAGGACAGGTGTGCGTGTCACATGATTGGCAGGTAAAGAGTGGCATCTGGTACCAAATCTGGATCCAGTGGCAGGTCTCCATGACGACACAGTCCCCCAGCCCTGCATGGCTTCCATCCCTATATGAGTCTTGAGCATTCTCAGATAGGAATAAAAAGCCATACGGGGCAAAGAGCAACGAAAGAAGTGTCTTTAAAATATATACATCCATACACACAATAATACACAATATTTAAATTACCCGTACACAGAAATCGTGGGACTACAGTTAAATTTTTAAGACCTGACATCTAGTGGAGCTATATGGTATTACAAGACAGCTGTGGTCAAGAGACCAACGAAGAGCTGTTTCTTCCCCTAGATATGGCACTGCCATAGTCGTCACTACTACCGCTGTGACCATTATAGGAAATTCTTTCCGATACAAATATAACGTCATATCCCTGAACTTTAAAAAACACCGCTAGTTTTTCCCTGCCGTTGCCAAAGCGTCCACGCCAAAACGAATAAGAAAAAGCGGCATATTTTGTGAATGATAGGCGATTTTAAAGGTTCCCCTTATTGTAACCTATGCGTTTTGAGGCCGATGGCAGCAGTAGTTTTAGTGAACGTGACAGTGAGCTCCGACAACGCGAATACGAGGAAGACTCCGAGGAAGCACCTGTTGTCCAGCCGCTGCGATGTCCGAAAGCAAAGGTGAAAAACCGGGAACGCTGACTGGTGCTTAAACCGCTCCGATAATAAGGGCTTCGGGTGAAAGGGTGAATATTTTCTCTCCATCCTGTGCGGGCTGAACAATTAAATGCGCGCAACAGGAGAGAGCTGAGCCACCTGCGTAAGAAAACTTAAAATAGATACAATAAAATACAAGACAGAGGCTATAAGATAAAATACAATATTGATAAAGGTCGGCCTGTGTTCTCCCATCTGCTTACGTGCTGTTCGGTGCGTAGAAAGTTGCGGCGCAAATCGTCACTCTGTCATACATGACATTAAAATGACCAACGTATGATGATGAAATGACTGGAAACGTCCGTGTGACATTCCTGGAACATTACCGCAACATTACTGTTCTCTAGTCGCGCGTGTTTCTCTGTTAAACAACTCGAGGTATCTTTTAATGTACTCTATTGTACTCTATATAAATCAGAGAAGGACAAACAGACAGAGGAACCCCTGATCGATCATATCAATGACCGAATGAGAGAAGCTATGGCGCAGCAGCAACGTGACAGGACGAGCGGCGAAAGTGATGTACAGGTTAGGCGCGTTTGTCCGGCTCCAGACTCCAGCAGAGAGCGCAGGGCGAAAGTGCGTGATGTAGGTTAAAAGTTAACAGAACGGCTTTCCTCGTTCCAAAGAATCGCCCGGTGCACGTCGTCCCGTACCCCCCGACCCAAATGACCGTTTTCCAGTTCCCTTGCCTCAGCTCGGATGCTCATGAATAGGAATCGGTAGTAGCGACTGTGAGACAGCAGGTGGATGTCGCCTCGCCCAATCAGAGCACCGGTTTAACGGGGCACAGCAGCGCGTCAGCCGGTCGGGCCGTTCCGAGTTTGAGCAGCGTCGTGCAGCTGTGCGCTCCTCCATTCACTCGCCCAGACAGAGGCGAGGGGGCCGCCGTAAGGAGGGGTGGGGGAGCGGACAGGCCCCCACCCCGGAGCCGTGATTGACCAATGACAGACGAGCACAGAGAACAAGAAAGGACATCGTACCTGAGCACGAGACCAACCCCGGCGCGCGCGAGGGCTTTCCCCCCCTCATCTGTTACAGAAACGCGCGTGTTAATAAAGGACCGCGGCCGCTGAATAGGGTCTTTTTAACCCTCTTTTCAAATACCGCCAGAAAGCATTTTCTTTCTGTCCCTGATAGTGCACGAGAGACATAGGAATAGCTAGAGGTGTTAAATATGCATGTCGTGTGTGTGTGTGTGTGTGTGTGTGTGTGTGTTTGCGTCTTCATTCTAATGAGCACCCCACTAAAACATCCCTCTCTTTTTACTCCTCTCTATGTGTGTGTGGTTCCTAGGTTCCCTTTCTATACTGAGTCAGGCGTCTGTTCCTGTTGGTTGTCCTAACAACACACTAGACTGAGACCTAGGACACAAAAGACAGCTCCAAGTCCCTGCTGAGGGGAGCAGGAAAAAATCGTTTGGGGAGTTGACTGTCCCCCTCCTCTACACTAGCACATTCCACAGCGTTTCCTCGCACCCTGTCCTTACCCCTCCACCGCTGTCTCCCCCGAGCCGAATGGGGCACATCACGGTGGAATAGAGGAAAGGAGGGAGAGATGGGGTCAAAGGGTTTTTTCGGAGGCAGAGAGTTCCTCAGGCGACAGCATAGCCATTTTAGGCAAATGTCAAACGCTGTCACTCTCATCCATTTTGTTTTCCTGTTTTGCATCGTGCCCACAGACAATAATTATTTTGGCTCAGAGACGGAACGAGGCTGCCTTGTATTTCCAAATGCATTAGAATTCATATTTAATTACGTAGTTTCAGCAAACACCACAAATCTTAGTTCACTATGATATTTCTGACCTAAGTAACCCTGTTTATTTACAGCCTAGGTGTAGCCTCTCTAGTAAACAGCAGTCGTTAGTGATTAGTTGTATCATTATTACTAGTACTAGGTGTATTTAACTTTGGATGAACATTTTGTAACAAGCCTGTCTCTGTGACATGTCTGAAATATCTCACACACTGATTCACCGTAGAAACACTTGACACTTTAATAGAGACTACTGGCACAACTGCACGGTTTAAAACTCTTTGAGGGAAACAGCGAGACAAAATGTTTTAAGTGGTTTCATGGTCGAAGGAGCCCTAATTCATTCTCTCAAAATCAGAATACAGGTGTGTGAAAAATAACAATTGAAAAAAGTGTCTGAAAAAAATGTAAGTGGAAGCAATTTCATGGGGAAAGTGTGGTGATTTGGAACAGATTATATGGTAACTTGGAACCAGTACTTTGGAGAATGGTAATCAGTAATGCAGTATTTGTACAAGGCAGTGGAGCTCAGGGGAGTTTTAGACAGAGATGGAATCTTGCAAATAGATTGATTTGAGAATCATTTTACACTCACAGTCTAGACAACTGACTTGACTCCAAATTAAAGACCTGTGAACAAAACAACTCTTTAGGTCTATATGGACAAATGTGTATTTTTGGTTTATCTTAACACTCTGAACCGGATTCTGTGATGATTGTCATGTTGAATATAGGTAGTATTACATGTACCTACATTTATAACATGTATATATAACATGTGTCTACATTTGTATGTTGTATTTGGGGAGAAAACGTATCCCAGTCACCATGGTTACCCATTCATTTACCATGAAGAAAACAAACAAAAGTTCTATATTTACTGTGCACTTAGAGATCTATAAAACTAACATCTAAAGTAACTATTATGCCAAGGAATTTTCTAACTGACTTGGATTGATTTTGAACTGACTTCGGATCTGCAACAAAAGACATGAGACTTGACTTACAACTGGTCTCTACCTCAAAGACTTGAGACTTGTGCACATGTGTGGTAATAAAGCTGAATGTTGGGCGCACCTGCGCGTGCGATTAGACGGAGGGATTGTGCGAACAGCAGCGTCGGCCGACAGAACAAAAAGAGAGACAGAAAAATCAGAGAGTCATCTGGTCTGTAGCGAGACACCCTGTCAGAATTCCGCGCTCAGCTCTCTGGACGCCACACTAGCACAACCGCACAATGAACTGCATAATCAACTGGGATTTACCTAACAAAGAGCAGCCTGATGCACAGTCGCACATAGACAGACATAGACAAACACAAACATACACACACTCATAGAAGCTGAAATAAGCACACCTTTGAGCCCCCAAAGCACACCTACTCCCAGTTTTAGAAGCACTGAATCAGCAGCCAAAACAGTGCCGAAGTAAATGAGAACACACACAGACACACAGTCACACACGTTAACACACACAAACGTACTGAACTCACATACATGCTTAAAACTTGAGTGTGTAATAGTTGCAGAGCTATGTGTGCGCATGTGTAAACAGTGTATGCAGTATACAAACAGAGTTATTTGTGCACGGTGTGATATGTGTGATATGAATGGATGAGTGAGTTGTGTGTATATGTGAGCATGAGGTGTGAGTCTAGTAGGGGGTCCAACAGCTCTTTGATCATTACAGGCTGCGGAACAGACGTTCTGACAGAATCCTGCAACCTCCTGTGCGTGCATGCAGACACACACACACATACACTTTCACTACTTTCAGTTTTAAACGTATAATTTTAAAGCTGTGCATTTATTCATTTGGCGGATGCTTATTTAATGCAAGCAACAACTCACAGTACCACAATGGCATGTTTGAAGAGAAAGCTGGAACAACACAGAAGAGTTTTTTAAGAGTTTTTTAAACAGAAAACGGATATAGAAAGTGCTTTTGATAAAGGTTGTGCTTTAAGAGATTATTGAACAGGCATGTCTTTAGCTGTTTTTGAAGGTTGTGGTGGAAGAGGAACATATATATATACACTGTAAAAATTGTTATCTGAAGGACGTAATTTTACTAGACCATAAATGACTTTTATCTGTGTAATCTAATGAAGTCATTTGGTAATGTTACTTTTTTACTGAAATATGAAATAATACTATTTACAGTATGGCGTATTAAACATATTTCTTTCAAGAGTTTGCCTTTAGCAAAACCATAGCATAGAGACAGGAAATGACACGAGTTGGACCTGAACCCAGATCTCCTGTGAGCAGGAGAGCTCAATACGCTGGATTACTTGCGCTGAGCACAAGGTCATCACTCCAGTCAGCCATGTTTCTGTCACAGTTGAGTTCCCAAGACGTCCTCTCATTCGTTCAAGGGTGAAATCCGCTTCTTATCTTCTGATACAGAAACATTGAGAAATCAGTCTCCAGTCTCTCTCCTTTCTGCCTCAAGTAAACATTGTCGCTTCTCTTCTAGGTATTGGCAATGTTGTTCAGTGTGCATGTGTGTGTCTCTGAACCCTGTACATGGTCAGCATCTGTTTCTATGGAGACTCTTCATTCTAGGTTTACTTTAGAAGTAAACACCCTGTTTCTCTCACTCTCCGTCTGTTCCATTATTCCAGTGAATAAAGTGTTGACAACAGCAGCAACCTGTTAAAATGCCCCTAGAAACAGTTAATGACAAATTAAACGGTACAGTTAAAGCAACAATGAAAATTCTGTCAAGTTCTTTATATTAAGACGTAATCTGTAACTGTTGCCTCTGTACCGCCATGGAAACCAAAAAATTGCAGGTTGCTTTACATACTTTTCATATGTTGAACTTAAATGAAGCCAAATTGGAATTTCTCAGGAAATTGGACCCAACATCTGAAATTATAAATTATTACTACAAATGCCGGGATAAGGTAAATTTACCATTTATTTTTGTTCATTTTAACTCAAATGAGTTACAGATTGTAGCTTTAATCATTCTTATGTGCTTAAAAACCTTATGACCTTCTTTCCTCAGTGGAACACAAAAGATGAATTTTTGTATAATTAAACTCTTGTATAAGTAACTCTTTTATAAGTGAATGAGGACCGGGGCTGTCAATCACCGGATGTTCTATGAGGTATCGGTTCTGTGGTTCCCCATTTAATTCATTTACATTCATGGATTTGGCAGACGCTTTAATCCAGAGCAATTTACAGTGCATTCAAGTTATACATTTTGTGAATCAAACCCACAACCTTTTGCGCTGCTATGCAATGCTCCACAGAGAAAAAGTCAGGTTTAAAACAACATGAGGATGAGTAAATACAGGATTTTAACTTCTGGGTGGACTATTCCTGGGACATAAAGCATCAATAAGAATATCAAGTTATGATGACACAGTGGTAGTTACTAAATTATGCAGTGGTCAAACAAGAGTCCAGTAGTGAGAGGTAATCAATACCTTCCAGACCAGCTGTAATCGTTTATTACCTGATGTCAAACTCTATGGTGTCTTCCTGCACCTCTCTTATACATACACTCGCTGTCCAGTTGTGGTAGTGGTGTGTGTGCAGATGTGTGTGTGTGTGCAGATGTGGGTGTGTGAGTCGATGCATGAGTGTGTTTTTGCGTGAGACGGGCAGCTCTTCCCGCTGAGTGGTTGTCATGGCTACAGTAGGGAGATGGAATGCGGTAAATATCTCAATTTCCCAATCAACCACACACACACACACACACAGTTGTTTGTTTGGGAGAAAGGTCAGAACATGCCAGTAGACAGGAAAAAGAGAGAGAGTAGGCAAAGCACCCAGCTAGCTAAAAGTGAATGTTCTCAGAACGTTGTCTAACATTATGTTTAAGTTTTCTTAAAGTTATCAGAAAACATTATTGCAGCAACGTTAGTAGAATCTGTTTAACCTTATATATCATGCAACAAAAACGTTATTCTTAAGCTGTTAGTGGAACGCTTTACAAAGTTTTATATATAGAATTACTGTATTTTTTAGACGTTACTACAACGTCTAAAAACTGGACGTTTTGAGCATTCCTAGAACATTCAAAATAACTTTTTTGTACTGTTTATGTTATTTAATGCATAAACAAAATTAGGGACGCATTTTTACAACCTAACCTTGGTTACCTTCGGCCAGCTGTGACATTCACTGTTACAACTGCCGGCATGGGCTGTTATCACCTATGGTGCTAAAAACCCCAAAACTCTATCAAATTATAACACTGAGCTAGAAACAACATCAAAAAGCTGAGACGGTGAAACTTACAAGCAGGGTAAAACCAACTGGCTCTAAAACATGATCAATACTAAATTCCAGGTTGCTCTAATTAGGTTTGTTTGAACCAGCACTAATCAATGTCTTAGGAGATGGTGTTCTGTGGAGCACAGCTTCAAGGTTGCAAGTTCAGCCCCAGTTAAGAAACAGGCACTTGAGAGTTACTGAATGGATGAAACGTATCTAAGTGCGACCCAACCATGATGATGTTAGCAGGTTGTGTATAATTAAGCGAGTGTGTCTGTTCGTGTGCAAGTTATTATTTAGTAATGGCTGTCTGGGGGCCAAAATCTGCCACTATTATCAGGTGAGGTAAATCTCACAACGCAATTAAAGAGATTCATTTAAACATTGGGGAAATTCACAAACTCTGTTTCAATCAATGAGTACAGGGCACTTTCTAGGCTGCATGTTCGGGCTCCTTTCACATGGTAGTCTGGAAGTGCTACATCCAAATGCAATCACAATATAATCTTATTGTTAAAAATGTTAGGACATATTATTTTTCCTGATTGTAGTCATGAAATGTCAGAACAGATCGTTTTTTATTTACATGCATTAAGTGTATTTTTCTATTGCTGTTATTTCTACTTGCATTAAATATTATGCGTGGAGTAGCTACCTTGTTATTTTTAACTGAAAGTATGTCAGGGAAATACAGTGTGTGTGTGTGTGAGAGAGAGAGAGAGACACACACACACACACACACACACACACACACACATCAGGAAAATGGTGGTAGTGAAGTAAATGGTGACATAGGTTTAAACAAGTGGAAAGAGGTTAATAGTGGAACAAAAACCAAAGAAGTGAAAAGAACAGAAATGATGACCGGTCACCTGGAGATTCCTGGCCTGGACTGAGCCATGGGGAGGTGGTAGCCGTTGTCATGGAGAGGGGCTCTGGTTGCTATGGTAACAGCTGGGCCGGGGTCAGTGGCTAAGGGAATGTGTTTGCACACAGAAGTGCATGCTGGGAGGAGAATCCTGCTGGGTGTGTGTCTAAGTGAAAGTCTGACAGGGAAAGACAGTGTGTGTGTGTGTGTTTGAGAGAGAGATAGAGAGTGATAAAGAGAGAGAGTTAGTCCTTAGTGGTCCCTTCAGAGTTGCCAAAACAAAGAGGAGAAATTAGTTGTGGGGCTGTGAGGTAATTGCAGGGGCACTTGGTGAAGTTCTTTTGAGGCTGTAGATTAAATAATTTGTTAGGTGAAATGGGAGGCAGTTGTAAGGTTGTGATTGAGACGCTGTTGAGCTGTGAAGTATTTCCCTTTTATTTGAACACTTGAAAGTCATAAGTTTAAATCCATTACCTTGTTATATTCAACAAACACACTGGTATCTAATATTCATCATGTTTTACACTGTACCGCTCCAGTACACTTATAAACGCTTTTTAACTAAATTAGACCAGAATCCCCACACCCTCCCACTCCAAACACACAGATATATGCATGTGTTCGGAGATACATGAGTATCAGGACCTTAAATCGAAAGGCTATTTCTGTAACCACCCAAACGGAGGTTCATGAGATGCAGAGATGCCAGCAAACCAACAAACACGAATCAATTCATGGACCGAAGGTTTAAGTGATGGTTAATGGAACAGAACTCAACAGAGGGGAACAGAATGTTTCTGTAGCACAGCTGGTAGAACATGTGACCAACAACATGGTCATGGGTTCAGTTCCCATTAAACACATGGACTAATATTAATGCAAACCTTTAAATTTAACATACGTCGCTTTAGATAAATGCATCTGCCAAATGTATACATGTAATATTATCAAAAAGCCATCTTTATTGTCTAGAGGAATGTTCCAGGTTAACTATAATTTGAACTGTGGCATGTTTTTTTGTTGATATTAGATTATAGTCATATCGCACACGTCAACGAAAATCACCTTTAAACAGAAGTCTATAGGGCAGATTGGAATATGTTATAGCAGCCAGCTGTCAACAGAGTGTTTGGTTTGTTCTCTCATATTTAATGAGTTCTGGAATTATTTAAAAAATATTTTCTATAGCAAATCAACAGATATTAAGGGCACGCTGCCCTCAATTGACTTGCGTTTTAAACTAACATTTGAAGGTAATGGCAAAACCGATCAAGTACGATTAATATTTGTACCCACACAAAGCCAGTCCAAACTCCACCCACATTTGTCTTATTCAAGTCCCTTAAGTCAAACACACACAGTGTTAGTTTCCCTTTCACATCTTACTGAGGACATCTCATAGACTTGCACTCTTTTCATTAAAGGCTGGTAATATTTTGTTTTTTTAAACCTAACCCTCATACAAACCTGTTCACTTTATTAAAGATGAATTAAGCATAATAAAACATAAGCCCTAGGGCCACCTACAATGTCCTCACAAGTCAGTTCATGACACGTTTCACTATATTTCTGAGAACATTTTAATATCTGACAGCCATAAATATAGCCAAACCTGTATGCACACTGCATCTGCCTCTCACTCTGTCTGCAGCAGATGCAGTGAGATGGAAAACTTTAATCGCATTAAAAGAAAAACCTTGTCCTTTCATTTGGAAATTCCTCAGATTCCCCCTTCCTCTCCCACCCTCATCTTTCTCCCTCTCTCTATTTTCCCAGTTCTCTCTCTTTCCAACCTCCCCCTTCCTTTCCAAGCACTTACAGCCACTTCTGCTGCTCCTCAATACCTGCCCCCCCCAATCTGCTACACCCGTGGAGGAATTACAATCTGTTCCCCTCAGCCCGTCTCTTTCTCCTCGTTTCGCTTCATCTCCCTCACCGTCTCCCTCGTTCTTTCTCTCACACTCTTTCTTTCGTTATTTTTTCATCCTGCTCCCGTGATTCTGTTCCTCCTCCTTTGGGAAGCACACAGATCAAAGGCTCCCCCCCCTTCTCTCATCCACAAGGTTTTGTCCCCGTCCCTCAGTCACTCGTCTATGTGGACCTCTTTCCGGTTTCATGCCACGTTCAAACTCTTTTTGTCATCTGGTTCCAAAACACATTTGCACACACGAACACACAAATACACACAGTCGCACACAACAGGGACAAACCACCTGAGGAGTGAGGGATTTCGGTGTGATTCAGAGTCTTACTGGCTGGGGGATTTTTGGACTTTGGGGCCCTATAGGGAAAATTCGCTGTTTAACAGTTTTAGACTCTAAACTGGCTCATAACACACTTATATGATATACAGGAATTACATATATATTAATATTATTAGATTGGGAAGAATCTACCTACATAATACAGGAAATCACCTGCATTTATACATCATTACATTAACATAAAAGTTCTTAAACTTGTTTTTCTACTGTAGCATTAGGGGCAACCTACACAACACAGGAAATGCATTTATGCATGACATTGCATACATGCATTTATAATGCAATATTAATGTAATCATTTGTACATGCATTGACACAAGATTACATTAATGCAACCCTCAGGAGAGTTTCACTCACAGGATAACTGTCAAGGAATGACCAGCGAGCCTGTCATTTCCTTACAATTGAAATAACCACAAGAGGGCAGTGCTGCACCAGTGCAACGTGTAGAACATGTTAAGACATGACGGAATGACTTTATGTGAGATTCGAACTCTTAGAATCAGTGTAATCATTACAATTGATCTACACATGAGCAACATAACTTTGAGAGAATGTTTTGAGAATGTTAGCTGGGTTATGACTAGAAGTTTGAGAGCACAGTGACAAGATGACGCTGCGATTGGTTTTGTGTCAATCAGCAGCTGTGGCATACTCTCCATTTATTACAAAACCTACTTTAGACTTACTGAGATTAGATGGTCATGACATGAGTTATGACTTGCCCAATGATTGCAAATAACTTCGAACTAAGCACAGACATAGTTATTAAGTAATTCTATCCCTCTAGTCCAATAGAAACATGTAATGTTTAACTAATGTCGTTGTATTTTTGAAACGGTATATTGTAGTATATGGCCTTACCCCATGTACTTCCACTGAAAATGCATAACTGTAAACAACAAAACAACTTGGGGACAAATCAAAACTATTCAATATCAACAACATGCCTCCAATAGCATACTGTGTCCTAAATATGTTGTTCAAATATCCTAGTGACCTAAGAAGACTGTTGCTCAGAGAAGCAGCCTGCCACCTTTATCTCCAAGTTAGGTGTCATTCTTTAAGGTGGCTTGACTGTCTTTCCTTCATTTGGAAGTGTGGCAGTCACTTCTCTTCTCTTTCAATACAACGACCAGTGATTTCAACTGTAATTGACTCTCCTGTATCATTAGTAGGGCTTCCGGGCTGATGTTGTTGAACTTGATGCACACAGAGATGATTATATGCATCTGATGACCTTTCATTGACCTCTCTGCTTGGAGATAAACACATGCAATGTTTTCACACATGTAATGCATCACATTTCATACACACACGCGAACACACACAAGCACACATTTCTGTTTTTCTATGATGGGGACTTTGCATCAACTTTTCTATACATTATTCTGAACTGAACCCTGACAGAAACCTTTTTTTGCATTTTTAAGATGTTGTCCTTGTGGAAAAAATTGTGTGATCCCCACAACATTGGCAAAACCTGACACCCACACCCACACACCCACTCCCTCACACACCCACACCCACCCCCCCACACACCCACACCCACCCCCAATGTTAAATTCATTAACTAGATCACAGTCACAACATTCAATTTTCTCATTTTTATTATTTTCTCATTATTTTACATGAAAACAAATTACCAGACTGACAGTTATCAAATGCACGCAGATAATTTACCTGCTTTCAGTCTATGTGTTCCTCACCATCAGGACTGGATTAGGGAATAAAGTGGAGTTAGAGGTGTTTACAAAAGCTCAGCGGGGTGAGCGGGGTCCAATTTAAACCTCCACACCTGCCTCACTCTGGATCTACCAGCTAGAGGTTACAGTAAACACAAGGACGCAAATACACAAGAGGTGAGACAGGAAAGACACTCATAGCAGATCACATTTATAGGTATACTTGGCTACAGGACAGTTGACAGTTACAATGGAAACTACAGACAGATATTTGGTGGATTATCATTTGTAAGCATAGCCGTGGGATTATATTTCATATTGTATCTTGCTGTAATCACCACAGTGGGGTGCTGCCAAAATTTAAAAGGAGATAAGCATTGCATTGCAAAAATAAGCATAAGTAGGTCTACATATGTAGGTCATAAGGAGTTTTGTGTTGAACTGTTGTTATAAAATAAAATGTGTTAGATGAGTAAAGTTAATAAACTTTAACTTAATTTATTAAATAAGCTAATAATATTAATAAATTAGTAAATTAATTAGTAAATTAATAATTTAAATGCAATTATCAAATTATTGTATCATAATCAGAAGAAAACAGGTGCATTTTTGCTCAAGGTATTTCATCCTAACATCCTAATGATTGAGATCCTAATGAAGTGATGGACTCTTTCTTCTCAATGTTGTCCTCAGTCTTGTACCAAATCTTTCCCTCACCCTTCTCAGCCAGATGCAGTGGTCCAGCACAGGCAATGACCTTTAGTGCAAAACTAACTAACTAACTAACTAACTAACTTACTAGAAAAGTCTGAGGAGAAAAATAAACTCGTTCAGCGTGGTGAAAACCTCCAATACTTGTACCTGAAAACATGAAGACAAATTGAGGGATATTTCTGGGATTCAGGGGAGCTGCATTATATAGTACAGTACATCATTATGTTAGAAGCTGAGCGTGCATGCGTGCACACACACAGGCATTGGTGGTCAAAAAATGGTCATAAAGTCCATATTTCTAATATAAATGTATTTAAACAAATTGTACATGTACTTTGTTACATAAGAAAATGAAAGCAAATCTTTGAATATCAACGTAAGAACAGGTGGCCTCAAACAGTTTCCTCACACGGGGAAGGGAAGGACCGCACAGTCTACTGTGGAAGTCGATTGTTGATATTGCTGATAATATGAAATCCTATTTACTATCGTATATAGTATAGACACTGTTTTCATTATGGCTCCAGTAAGTTCTATAGCCAATTTTTAATGCCTAATTGTCTTTATTTTGGTCGTTTACACAGCGTATCAACAACAGCAAATTTGGTGTTATTTATATATTAGACGACCAGGAGCAAAAACAATGTGTTGCCGATAGAAATTCAATACCACTACAAAAGTAATACTTTCGCGGATCAAGCACTGCCTGTAATTCAGATTGTACAGCAGATACCTGTCGATTTGATCTTCTGAACCTGTCGTCTCCAGTAAGTGAACACAG
The DNA here is from genome assembly GCA_036877585.1 of Botia kubotai. Classification (NCBI taxonomy): domain Eukaryota; kingdom Metazoa; phylum Chordata; class Actinopteri; order Cypriniformes; family Botiidae; genus Botia; species Botia kubotai. Next base: position 912 of record JAZGTI010004932.1, on the reverse strand, counting down.
ACAGTGTGTGATCACAGACAGTCAAACGCGAGAGCGACATCACCGGATCTTCTCTAGGGGAGTAACAGCAGAAAGATTTCAACAGTAATGGAGCTCTCAAGACACCCCATTTTACTCATACCGTTAATGGAGTCACTTCAGCCTACGAGTGTAAATGTGCAGCGGCTCAAGCCACGTAACCAGCGCTCTGTGCGCGTCCCTGATTTGAATCACGCGCGAGTAGCAAACATTCCACTTTGGCACGTAATTGATTGTGTCACAATGCTTCCGTCTGTGACGTCATCACCTCTCCAGTCTATAAAAGGCGGCGCGCGTTGCACAGCTCCCATTTGCAGTTTTGCAAGCTGATCGTGTCGTTTTCGAGCAAAGTAAGCACAAGCACAAGCACAAGCACAAGCACACCACAATTGCATTCTAACAAAGTAGCCTATTTTAAATGGTCACGTTACTAAAGATAATACAGTCACATACATTTTGTATTAAAAACATTATATAATCAGTCTCTGCAGAAGAGAGAGTATAAGGGACCATATATTGAACAAATTAATAATTTAATAATCATGCTATGTAGGAAATTGACTGTAATGTAGAATAAATTTAAAATGTAGGGCTGCATGGTATACTTTCAATTTACCTTTTTGTTCCGAGGAACAAAGAAAGCCAATGTTTGTGTGGCATTTTTTTATGATTCTCACTTGCCATGTGCATGTTGTTTGTTGTCCCTGCTGTACTGAAATAATATATATGGGACAATATATATTAAAAAAAACTGATATACGAGACTCTCTCCCAGCGCCCCCCCGACAATTAACACCAACACACCGCCACCCCCCCATCTTGTGAGATAATAGAAAACCGCTATTATTCATAGATAACAAAAAAACGATGATTTTTTCCTCCAAGTTCGTGTGC
>JAZGTI010004931.1:0-26699 GCA_036877585.1 Botia kubotai | reverse complement strand
ATATCTCGTATTAACGACTTAGTAAGTCGTATAAACGACTTAATATCTCGTATTAACGACTTAGTAAGTCGTATTAACGACTTAATATCTCGTATAAACGACTTAGTAAGTCGTATAAACGACTTAGTAAGTCGTATAAACGACTTAGTAAGTCGTATAAACGACTTACTATGTCGAAATAACAAGATAAGTTTTATTTTTTTTCCTTAACTTGCGGTTCAGGGCTTCCGTACACAGGCAAATTTATACTACGCTGTGAAAAAATACATATTTTCAAAATTTTTCAAGTTGTTGGATTACTTGCATGACCAGTTGACTAGCTGCCCCATAAGAATCCCTGTATATTTTGCATATTTAGGTGTTTTTTTTACAACATATGGGTAGTACCAGTAGCCTTTTGAAAGAGTAACATTTAGTTATAAGAGTTATAACTATAACCTGTCATTACACAAAATCACAGGCCTTCAAATAAACAGAGCCTTATAGTTTGTATTAATAATAGTAACACTGCTGTCTGTTAGCACATTAAAATACTCTCCTAGAAGTTGCATCTCTAAATTTATCCTCTTTCAAGCATTGCGACTAACATAATAAAGCTAAGAGAACAGAAAAAAAATAGATACACTTTTAAAGTAAATTTTAGAAAACAAATCAATCTCACTCAACAGCGAATTTGTTGATGACTTTCGACCTTCCTGTCCCAACCCTAAATTATGCAAAAGGATGATTAAAGGTAAAACCAAGTGGAGACACTCTGAAAATACACACACATCAACTGAATGACCAGTTGAATGAGGAGGTTTTTTTACCTCCGTTAGTGGTTTGTGGATGAACAGACGTTCCTCTGTAGCCACAGTGTCTTCATTACTGTCTAATCTTTACTGTGGGAGAGGGAGAGAGAGAGAAAACATTATTAGATCAAGAAGGAAAAGACAAAAGGAAGAGAGCAGAGGAATGACGAGAAGAAAATGAGGACAGTCAGTCATTGGGGGAATGCACAGAGAAAAGAACTTAAGAGCCAACACAGCTGAGGACTGTGTGTCTGATAGACTCCTGCTCATGTAATCATCACAGGAAGTACAGTAGCTTGAAGCCGAGGCTATTTTTAACAGACACACTCTGAGGTATGGGAGTCTCTGCACACTGCCCAGCTCTGCTGCTGGAACAGAACAATGTGTTCAGACGCTGTCTACCATCAACCAAAACATTGTAACAGCTGTCAGAGAAAGAGAGTTAAAAATAGACAATGACAAGAATGCATAAGAAATACATACTTGATTAGCCATCAGCCATCAACCGGAGCAGCACTGCATCGGGGTCGGGTTCAAAAGTTCATTGCACTGTCTCTAGCTGTCTTATTCTGGCTAATATTCTGTGAATGTGAGTGTCTGGGACCCTCATGCAGATTGACAGACCGGAGCAATGAGATTACGGAAAGCCTTCACTTAATAGCTATGGCTGTGTTTTCGAAATGAACTCCTTTCACTCAATTCAAATATTAATGATGGAGTTCAGGCTGACACAGAACAAGAGGGAGAAAAGAAGATGTAAGGCAGAATGTGATTGGCTGATTGCCTCAGTCACCATTCACTTTCATTATATGGAACAAGATACAATGAAAGAGAATGGTGACTGAGGCTGTCAGTCCACAAAATTCTGACTTTTGCATTCCAACAAAGAAGTTTTATTTCTAGGTGAACTACCCTTTTTAAGACATTTTTAAGCCATTTTTAACGTTTTTTTTGTGGCACGGCCAAGTCTTCCAGTAAGTCATTTATGAGGTTTTTTTGATGGCTCAGAATGCAGCTGACTACGTAGGCAGCTCACCAGCATTTGGAACAGAGCCTGAGAGCAAGAGTGTGCATGTACATGTGAGAAAGAAATAGGGCAAATGTAGTCACAGTTGGAAAAGTGCTCAGGAAAGACTATCTCATCATTTTCGTCCAAATCTGGGCTGCATGGACACTTCTTAATAAGCTTTGCATTTTTCTCTTACTATCACTTTTTTCCTAAAAACTGAATTCCATTACGCATTTCTCTTTTTTTGCGATGTCCATGCATAAATATGTATGGAAGGACGCAGAGGGAGAGACAAAGGGTTGGGATGGATAATGAGGGTTGAAGCAAGGAACTGACAGGAGAGCGACTTCCTCCAAGTCCCATGTGCCACATTCCCAACTTAAAAGTGCTGTTTACCATGGGACCGCCGAAACGTGCGGGTAAAAATAGCAGCAGGAACTATTAGATGTCAAAGTCGGCTGTATATAATGCTGGAAATTGAACACAAATGTATGCACGTACACACTTGGCTACTCAGCTACTCTGACAAAGATGTCCACAGCAAGTAATTATGGGTAAAGGTGTGGTTGGATCCAGTGAGTTGGGACTGAGTGGTGGGATGTATTCTGCTGGTATCTGCATAGCAGTTGTCATTGCATAACAATCTAATCATCAGTGAGGAAAGGATCCAGACATGAACCCCCTAACAGCATGCCTACGGCGACAGTATCAGGCAAGCGCTCCCTGAGGACGGGGGGCTGGGGGGTGGGGGGAGCAAGTGAGAGAGGGAAATCAGGAGAACAGCTCAAGAAATGAGGGCGGCAGAGTGAGAAATGTTTACAAACAAGATGGTGAGTGGTGTGAGAGAGAGAGACAGAGAGAGGGAATATAAGATATAGATATACGTCCATAACAGTATGGCAAAAAGGGAAGAAGAGAGAATTACTAGAGAAGTCTTATCAACGACATCAAAGGCATAATGTTGACCACCACATAAAAAAATGGCAACTAGGAAAGCTTTCATAGTAGAAATACATGCGATCTGGCAGTACACATCAAAATACAAACTACTTTAATAGTACTCCCAAATTCATCTGTTGAGTGACAGCACAGTTTAATTAGCCAGACTTTTTTTACTATCAGCATAAAGTCTCATCTACTCTGCAAGTTTTCCTGGCAAACAGAAGCCCCCTTACACAGGAACAATGTTGAAGAAGCTACTTTGTAACAGTAGCTTACCAAACTACTCATAGTTTACAGTCATTAAAGCTGCAGATTTTAAAGAAGTTAGCTACACTGCAAGCTACTAACAATTACTATTTAATGATTAATTATTATTTAATTATTAATCTAATTATTAACTATTTTTGTTTTAAATAGGACATAATAGAAAGCAAAACCACAGGGATTTCTGTGCGGGACATTAAATTAATATTTAAATCTTTTTGTTAAACTTGAAAATCTCTTTGTTGAACCAATTCACTAAAATGAATCTGACTTTCCAACACTATATACAATACAAGAGACAGATAGTTTAGTATCTGTCTGTAAAGTTGTAAAGTTGCATGCACAATACAATGTAGTGGAGTACTGTGAAAAAATGCTACACGTTAATAAAAGTAGTCTGTTACTGGAAAAACTACAGTAGACTTTGGGGTCACGACCTCATGCGGGGTCACAAGGGTTTTGTTTGAATCTTATTTATGACATACAAAATTTCTTTTAGCATAATAATTTATAGCCATAGGCTAGGCCTATATATGAAAAACACATTTTATTTAGTGTTTAAAAGAGATTTAGGTGAATTATAATGGGACTATCCTGCACGTCCCTGGAAGAACTTCATCTTGACTCAAAAGGTGAATTGCATAGTGCCACTGAGCATTCTAAAACTGCTGATAGCATTCGCTGGCACTTATTTATGCGAAGCAAGATTTAATGTTTGAATTCTCTTTAAGAGCACATAACAATCCAAGCTAGATATAACAGCGATGAGATGCGTGTTTCAGTTATTATGCCAGACTTTGACAAGCTGCACAAGCCCAGTCTTGTCATTATACAGGACGATTGCCAATAAAGAGCTGCCTAAATCACTTGTACAGTTCTTGTTATAGAGTCAATAACAATAGCATTGACTAAATTGTGAAATAATAAAATACTGGTATATTTGCCAGTTATGTAATTACGCCTGTGAAATGAAAGCATGTAGCTTAATTCTGTGATGTGAGCTACTGTGGAATGGAGCTACAGTATTTTCACATTATTTATACATGTAGTATTGTAAATACACATTCAATTTTTACTTGTCTTTGGGGGCAGAAAATGTTACATCACATATTTCTGACACTCGAATTCATAAAAGTTTTGCAAGGATTTTTTTTGGGTGCTGTTATAGAACTCAGAATATCATTCAAGGATTAAAGTCACAAGATTTTATCATTTTTGTGTGCATCAGACAATCATTGAAAGGTTCATGTCCCCCGCTGTCTGAGGCTGAAACTGCAGTTGAATATGTACTCATAAGTTACAAAGAATGAGAACTACAGAGTGAAAATGTATATATGAAGAGAGAGAGTGTTACCTGCAGGGTGAGCCGGACTACAGATGAGAGGTGTTTCAGCAGGCAGTGGAGATATCCAACCGACACAGAGGCAGTGGAGAGCAGTTCTTCAGCCCTCAGTGCTACTCCTTTTCCAGGTACAAGCCAAAGACTTCCACAAAGACATTACACACCACCTCAATTACACCTGACGAGACACACACACACAGTTCAATAGCTTCGCTATACACCCATACTGTCTGCTTTGCCTGTCTATATGATAAACACACACACTACACAAAACAACTTCCTGTCACACACTGAATTTCAGTCCTTTAAATTACAGTATGTCATAAGTATGACAGTAATGGCCAAGTACAGAGTTTAAATAATGAAAAATACTTTTAAATGTAGTGTGCTAGAATAAATAAAACTAGGACTTTATTCAAATTGTAGACTTATAGGACAGCTCTGATGAATCTTAACTGTGATGTTTGTCATGTAATACACCCGACAGGTAGTTAAAGCGGCACTCTGTGGGATTGTTAATACATACAACTAAATAATCACTCTCAATCATTACTTATAATTCACTACAACTGTTTTTTGGCATCTGTGTCTACAGAGACACTGTCCTCTGCCTGTATTTTCTGTTTTCTAATTGTTTTGGGGTGCTCGGGACATTTCTGAAAGACAATCTTTGGCCAGTGGGTGTGCAGCCCCCTGCCAATAACAACACACTGGTGAGGGACAGCGGGCGTGTACTTCTGGGTGTTCCGCCCAAAAGGAGGGACCGAAGTTGAATGTCGTTTACGAACAGAAATTGAAAATCTGCACAGTGCATCTTTAATAGTGTAATTACATCTAACAGCTGAGCAGCCCTGCAAATTATAGTCAACAGAAAACACTGCTCACAGCCCACTTTACCTCTGTTTTTACCTCTGGAATGCCATGCACAGATGAGCCGTGTACTACAAAAACACAAATGTGTATTATAAAGTAAATAAGGTCAATTTTGATTTCATGTGGACTTTAAATGTTATGCTATATAGATATTAGTAATTGGTAACCTTATATGGAGTATTTCATACAGGATATCTATGAAACAACCAACCAGGGTTAAACTGATGAATGTGTACTCCACAGGTATATCGAATTGCATGTTTAGTGATGACAGTGCATTGTGTCTGGTAGAAAGAGCAACCAATACAAAGTCTGTGGCATTGTGGAGTCATGCACTCAAATCCAGGCCACAAGTCACTGGAATAAAGTTTATTTCAAGCATTGTAATAAAGTTCTTACAACTGAGACTAAAGGACTCTGTTTCAAGTTCAAAAAGTTATTTTTTTTGTTAATTTTTAAAGTTAATTTTTAAAATTAACTTTTTAAATGAAAAGGCAGTCTAACCTATAAACCACAGAGAGGAAATCACCAATGTGACTTGTAAAGACCAAGAGTAGAGAAATGTGGAGAATTATTCTCATTAAAACTTTCAATCGTTATTTAACTTTAAGAAAGCCAGGAAATGGAAAGGGAAAATAATTTTTATTCAACTTCATATTGAGCTGCTGTTCTGAGTAATAAATAAGAAACACAAACCGTTTTTAATTATTTAGCAATCCAGAATAAATGGAAAACCTTGAATTTTCTTTGTTAAACATACCGTGTGTGGTTATACACACATGCAGAGTCTTTACAATACAAATATATATTTCAAAGTACAAACAATAGCAAAAATAGTAGTCTTTCATCAAAGAGTACAGACTCTTTGCCCTTTTCCATCCATAGATGTCTCTTTCTTCAGCAGCTGAAACTGGAATAAACAAACTGTTCATTGTCTCTCCACTCAACATGGACTGATCTGTCACTCTGTTACTGCAACTACAGGTGGCACAAAGTTCAGCCCCTGTTCCTGCTGTCAAGCAAAACTATGCATTCAAAGGGAGCTGAGAGAGAGAGAAAGATGCAGACAGGTGCACAGGAGGTGTCATGGAGGGGGGGCACCAGTGGCAGTCCTGATACACTTGGTGCCCTAGGCAAGGTAACGTATGACCAGACCCCGTGGAATCTGAAATGATGAGCAGAACTTTGCAGAATGTCCTTACAATTACTGCAGAAATGGTATACACGTCATTCAGAGATATATTTATGCGCCACTTCTTTCATGTTTGTTATATAGATTTCTATTCATTTAGCAACTATAAAGCAACCTAAAATATTAATAGTTTTGCTGTGAGCTTTACATAACACATTTGATCATGTTTAGATCCAATTGTTTCTCAGAATTACACACATTTTTGTAAAAAATCATCACAGTACATTAGAAGAAAGTCAGAAACTAAATAGTTGAGAGTACTGAATTTAGAGCAACATTACACTTCAGAATGAAAAGAACTCTGTCGCCATTTACTTACCCCCATTTTGTTTCAAACAGTAAATACTTCTGGAACACAAAGGAGAAGAACATCAGAAGACTGTTTTCCATGCCAGGAGATTAAAATTTTAGTAGTTCAGTACTTCACACAATTGGCATCCACCCTTTGTGAGTTTGTGAAAGAAGTAGAAATATCCTTTTCATGAATGAATCATTGTTTTTAGTTAGCTGCTTCCTAATTAATCTAAATTATTTGTTTAGGAATCATGTAGAGTTATAATACTTTTCTGCTGCATATGTGTACTTTTCTAAAGCACAGAGCTTCAGTCCCCATTCACTGTAACTGTATGAAAAAGAGTGTGTGCAAAGCAGTCCTAAAATGTTCTCCTTTTGTGTTCTGCTCAAGACAGAAAACCGTACAGGTTCCGAATGATATAAGGATAGATAAATAATGACAATTTTCATTTGTGTGTGTGTGTTGAGCTGTCTATCAGTCCCAGTAGTAATAATGATCATGAGGAGGTGAGTGAGACCTGAGGCTGTCTCACTGTTTATCTAAGATTAGCGCTGCAGTTATCTGGGGTGAAGGACCCGCGCATGTAATTCGCCGCTTGACAAATTATGCATGATGAATACGGCAACAATGCCATAAACATTAAAAATCCACCGCCTAAGCAACATAACACAGCCAAGGCTGTCACCTCTAATACAGGGGAATTCCTGATGAAACCAGAGCTGCAGCCTGGAAAGTTCACAATTTAGGTGAATTATCATAAATGCACACAGTGCAAATATTACTCCTGAATTTGTATGTAAATATATTGAACTCAAAGCGCACAAGGATCCTAACAGAGCTGTGAGCATTATTTCAGTGCTGTCTAAAACACAGAAAGCTTCTTGCCAGACACTGAATATTTATGCTTACAGCTGTACAGTTAAATTTATGTAACTTACTTTCTTATTCTACTTAAATTTATTGCTTCTACTTCCAGTCAAATGAGTCACGCAAAGATGGCTTTAGGTTGTGGATGCTTTTCCACCTCAATGAGCAGAGCAAAAACAAATAAGTCAGCAGTTCACGGTTTATAAGGAAGGACCATTTTCTCTCTCATACTACAGCAAGTGGATATATGGCAACAGAAGTCAGGATATATTTCTGAACTATGCCTCAACACATTTGTGTGTTAAACTGGCACAGAAACACCTGATTTCTCTTTAAAACAATCAAAGGCCTTCTGTCAGAAGCTCTTGTGCAGACCGTCATGAGCTGTCTACCTCCTGGATGTAAAGGTTATTCCAAAAGCTAGGCAACATAAATAATCCAGAATTCAGCTGAAGGTAGTACATAAATCCAAGATGGTGGAAAAAAAGGTGGTGATTATTAATATACCTATATTTTACTCAGTACCACAAAGTATCAGTAAAATTGTTCAATCTAAAACAAATTAAAATGTCAATTAAAACAAACTTAAGACACAACATTTGTGTGACATTTTTCAGAGGTATGCTAGTGCAGGCAAACATTTTGGTAGAGGAAGAAACAGAAGAGGTAAATGAGACCACTAGATCCTCTGTGTGAACCTGCTCTTCCACTTTTAGCTAACATATCAAAATAACACAACACAATACATTGCTTTGTTTGTGCCATTTTTGTGCTTTTTTCAATTTAGCATAAAATTGCTTTATACAAGCTTTATATTTAAAGAAAGATTCTTCCCCCTTAAAAAGCTTCAATGAAGTTAGATACTTGTTAGCTACATTGTTGGTGGATTTGTTGCTAACTACGCTTTAAGGGTAGCTAGACTCAAGTTTAATTACTTCTAAATTGTAGCTTGCCAAACTACCACTTCCCCAACAATGTTTTCCCATCATGTTTTCCTCATCTTCTTTTTCTCTGGTCTATTTCCTCACCCTCTCTTTCTTTCTCCTGTATGTTATCTCTCAATCCAGCAAATCCCCCCAATTATAAAACTCAACTTGCTATTCTCTCGTTCCACTTATTCCTCTGTTCACAAGCCCCCTGTCTTTAATTAGCACACATACACTCTCTCTTTCTTCATCTCCCTCTTTCTCTCATTCTATGTTTTCTTTCTCGTGTATGTGTTCCATTCTAGTGTTCTCTTGCTTGCACCTTAAAGAGCCAATTATGCTGCTTCGCCCTTTCTGGAGCAGAGCAGGGGCGAGGTGGCTGGCATTAGCAAGATAGCGCTAATTGTGGGGGATATATTTAGTGCTGGGTCAGAGCTCTCCGAAAGGAAGAGTGCTGATAAGACGCCTAACGATGGCGGCTGCATGCAGCGGCCTGCAGATGACCCTGCGCTGTAAAAACAGGTGTGGAGGGCATGTTTGTTGTGTCTGATCGCAGCCTGAAGCACCTGGACTGCTCGCACGGAAACAGAGGTCTGCAAGGGGTTGTTGTGATATGGGGAAGTGCGCGTCGCACAGATGTACCAGAAAACAAGCCATTACAGCTACTACTTATCTGGAAGAGCTGGGATGTGTGTATGTGTGTGCGACGGCAGTGCAACACTGTTTTTAGCATACAGACAGGAAATGACCTGTAAAACATGCATTTATGTGCAATATTCAAAATCTCTGAATACTGGAATATACAGAGTTCCTGGAGGAAAAGGGTTTTAACATTTTACAATTCTGAGGTTTGAAACTTTTCAATCCTTTTACCAAAAAATGGTTTACAACTTAAAATAAGGACACTGCCCCCAGAGGAAAATTTTAGACTAACATAAATGGTATTGAAACCCCTATCCCCAGCCCTCAGTGTAACCAAACCTATTCCCTAATACCAGGATGGTTAAGGGCGCTAATAAAAAAACTTGGCAAAATCATGATTATTATTACCCCCAGACACCACTACCTTTCTGAAGTGATACATCTCTGGAACAGAACCCTGAGAATGTGTTACCTCATGTCATCAATATAAATCTCACTCTCTCTAGAACCATGTGCACACGAGTGTGAATCAACACACTTTCTCCACGGTGCTCCTTTCGTCACAGCGTGTTGAATTTCAGGAGCGTGTGTAAATCTTACTCGTCTGCTTTTGCAAAAAATGGAAACAAACATGGCGTGCACACAAACACAACCCCCACACTCCTCTGCGTCCATCTCACCCTGGCGTGTGGCGAAGACAGGCGTGCTGCTAACATGAGGGTCAAAAACTGTCAACATGAGCAAGAATATAGGAATCCATTACTCAATAATTCAACACAGGGAGCTGAAAGCATCAGGGTGAGACTGGGCATTCGCACGGCAGTCTGGGATAAAAACAGCCTTGCATTGGCATGAACAGAGAGAGAACAGATAGCAACGTGTGCAGAGGAGAGAAAGCTGCCCAGTGGCTGGGTAGATAGCATGAGATGAGAACAGGAGAGGGAGAGAGACAGCAAGAAACAGAGCTAATGTGGAAGGCTGTTTGTAGCCTAGATGGTGGGAGATGTGAGGACTAGAGGGGCGGGATGCTAAGTAGATGCGGGCTACAGGGCCACCACACAGGAGTCCATACAGAGACATTCACTGATAAAAGCAGCGGTATCCAGTGGAAGCCCTTAAAAAGCCAGGTGAACTGCCTCCCCCTCCAACAGAGTGAAACACGAAAGTCAGACAGCCAGATGAGAGCAATAAGGGTCTGGTAATGGAATGAAAACACTCCAAAGCAACACAAGGGCAGCTCTCTGAATGCAGCAGCTCTGTGTATGCTGGCCCTTTTCATGTGCGTGCCAGTGTCTGGGTGAAAAGACTGTGTGGGTTTGTGTTTTGTGGTTCAGAGGCAGGCTTGAAACTGCTGGGCTGATGTATCAAAGCGAGTGACATTCAGATGTAGTGCACCTTTCTGGTAGAACGGTCAGAGGTCTGTGCCCTTCTGTCCAATCAGATTGCAGAGGAGTGCCATGTCGTTCTGCACTGTGCCACCAAGGACGTTATTCTGGTGCTCCTAATTTTAAAAAAAAAACAGTAATGACAGAAATAAATTGATTTTAATTGATAAAATGTGTTTCCTGCACAATTTGCAACATAGTTTCAAATAATTCTTTTAATTTTTGCAAATAAATAAATTTAGACAGATGGTCTGAGAACTCCCCTATTCAGAAAACACTGACAAAATACATAATTCTATCTCTAAGTACTACATGAGTGAAGCCGTGTGCAAAACCGTCACTATACATCTGACCACAACCATGGGAATTATACCATAGCATAACAGCTGTTACAGCTGGCAGTAAGGTAATTAACTGTATTAGTGAGTTAAATACACTAAAGTTTCTTGCTAAAGCAAGCATTACTACTATTTGTACAAACCCCTAACACCCCATAGCTTTATTCAAAGCTATAAACACTTCCACCAGGTAAACACTCCAACATCTGCTAAAACATATAAAACAAAAAGTCGGAATTGCACTTCTGGGTGTCTGTCTACTTTTTTTATAGAGTGGAAAATGAACCCAGACTAAGAGGGGAAGAGGTGCTGTCAGATGGCAAGAGTCTTGGCTCTCTCGATCTCATCTCTCCCCCAGGGCAGACACAAAAGGCTGGGTTAGGCCAATGGGGCAAGATGGGTAAGGCTGCAGGTGCTGGGATGGTGCTGTCTGGGTCTTTCGATTCTAGGGTCAAAGACAGCATCTAATCCTGCAGCAATCTCAAGTCCAGAGGCCGATTAAAATCATGCTAAACAGACAAAGGCAAGCAGAAAGAAGGCAGAAGAAAAAAATCGATGTGGGTTTTAATTAGAGGTCTCAGAGAGAGAGAGAGAGAGAGAGAGAGAGAGAGAAAGAGAGAGAGTTCTGGCCAACTCTACAGGCTGACAGACAGATAGAGAAGGATCTGTCTCAGGGGAATCTCCGAGCCCCTCCACAGGCTGTGCGAGAATTTTCAAGGCCTGGAATCATTACTTTTTCTGCTTTATTTCCGCACAGAGCCTCAGGAGAGGTGGAGTGGTGGGGTCGTGCATTCATCAGGAACCTTCAGTCCATACATAAAACACACACTCACAAACTACAGCAGAGACAATGAGAAAGCATTTAATATGGGGCGAGTGCTGGAATTGTGTAACACTTGTGTTTTACATAAACCAGCATTAATGCCATACAGAGTTGAGTAAGATGTAATTCAACTTGACCAGTTTCCCAATATGCCCTGCTGAAAAAAATGGTGACCAGCTAATTGACCGATTACAACAATCTTAGATTATCAGAACAAGTATATCTTGGGCACCAATTCATGCATTCATGTAATATAGATTTCATTGAGGTCCAACAAAATGGATTTCCAGTTCTTCTTTTGTGTTACAAGGTATCAAAGTAAATATTTATAACATGACACTGTCTTACACTTACATCTATTGCATTGCTCTTAAAACGTTGTCCTTCCTTCCTCTTTCAGCTCCTCAGACTGACAAGAACAGCTAAAAGCTTTCTGTGCACTTCTGCTCAGTAAATGGGGCTGCGAACACATCTCAGCTCTCAAGAACTTTAATGTTTTTTCCTGTCCGATCTATACGGACAGGTCATATTGAACAGAATGTCATAGTAATCCAAACGCTGAGAAGAACACAGTACCTCATTAGAAGTTCCAATGATACTACAATAAAACTTGAGAAGGTTCTAACTTTCTTATATGGTTCATGAATGCTTTCATATACATTTATCTTATATAAATACTTACTATAAATACTAGTCTAACTATCTAACTATACGTATACCTGACAAATACACATACTAGTCTAACTATCTAACTATACGTATACCTGACAAATACACAATTTAAACACATCAGGTTTACAGTAACAGCAATTAGTACAGTAAAGACTATAGTCAATGAAATCTTCAATGAAAAAATAAAAATACTAACAGTTGTGGTCTACTAACCAGTAGACCACAACTGATTGATGGTGCAACCATTACTCCATCCAAGACGGTCAAAAGCTGACTACATCTCTAGAACCGCTCGTTCCTGCAGATTCGCCCTCTACAACATCAGGAAGGTCAGACCCTTCCTATCGGAACATGCAGCACAATTCCTCATTTAAGCTCTTGTTCTGTCCAGACTGGACTACTGCAATGCTCTCCTCGCAGGGCTTCTGGCTTGTACTATCAAGCCCCTGCAGTTGATTCAGAATGCAGCAGCTAGAGTGGTCTTTAACGAACCTAAAAGAGCATACATCACTCCGCTGTTCATCTAGTTGCACTGGCTGCCAGTAGCTGCTTGCATCAGATTCAATGCTCTGAAAAAGCTCTGATGTTTGCATTCAGAGTGACTACTGGATTCGCACCTCTTTACCTGCTGTCACTTATTTGCACTTACGTGCCCTCCAGAAACTTGCGTTCAGCTAATAAACGTCGCCTTGTGGTTCCATCCCAAAGAGGGAAGAAATCACTTTCCCGGACTCTCTCTTTCACTCTGCCTGGTTGGTGGAATGAACTTTATAACTCTATCAGAATGTGTCATTAGCTGTTTTCAAGAAACGGCTAAAAACTCAACTATTTCGTCTTCACTTCCTTGACTAATCAACCAACACACCGCCACTACCTCTACTTCTACATTTACATTTTTACATTTAGTCATTTAGCTGATGGTTTTATCCAAAGCGACTTACAAATGAGGACAGGGAAGCAACTTCAATTACAATAAGAGTCAACAGTGAATAAGTGCATAGATATAGACAGGTCTTCAACACAGTATAAGAAGGGTTTTTTTTTTAGAAGTGGGGGAGTTTTAGTAAATTAGTCAAGGAAGTAAAGACGAAAAAGATGAGTTTTTAGTTGTTTCTTGTTTCTACTTCTTTTATTACAAAAAAAAATATATATATTTCGCCTTCTTATACTGTGCTGGAACACCTGGCACTTATTCATTGTTGCTCTTATAGTTGTTGAAATTGCTTCCTTGTCCTCTGTGTAAGTTGCTTTGGATAAAAGCGTCAGCTAAATGACTAAATGTAAATGTAACTGCCCCATAATTGTTTAACCAATTAACCAATGTTATTCATCTTACAGTGGTCATGATTTTGGCTCATCAGTGTATATACCTTTTGTATATTTATACCACAAGAGGTATATGACACACTTCTAGCATTATCTTCTAGCATTAACTCAGCCTTTGTCTTCAGAACTAGTCTTGTTGTCTGTTTTTGAAAATTTCAACCAAAAAGCCACATTGGGATTTGAGCTACAGCAAAAAGACTTACCTCAGCACATTAACACAATTCAAATGTCCAGAAGGTGGTAATACTTTCCCTTGTTACAGTAAACAGGTCAAAACCCTAAGTGGAAGGCAGTAAACTGGCAGGGCAGCAGTATTAAGGGTTTAGGATTAAAGGGATGCAAGGCTGTAGCTAACATCTCTCACAGCTCACTAGCTTGCTAACATAGCCAAAGGAATCAGACAAATGCCTCTCTCTCTCTGCTTGTTCATTAGTGATCACTTGTTCGTTAGAGTTTTCAGTTTCCTTTCATATCCCTCTCAGGGCTCATGAGGATAAATGGACCACATCTGAACCACAACGAAGTTCAAGCTGAACTCTGATTGGACCAATTAAAACATGCAGTATGGCCTTCAATCAAAGAAAGTTTAGTACTGAAAAACAGAAATAGAGAAGGATGATAAAAACCTGTTGGTGTACATTTGTAATTTGTAGTGGGGACATGCAAGGGCAAAATAACAATACACAAAAGCATTTAATGCAAAGAAAGCAAATGTAAACCCTGTGAAGTGGTTTAGCAGTAATAGTGATGGGAAAGAGATATGGTACGTGCCTAAAACACCTTATAAAAAGCATTGGCAAGAAATAAATTCGTATGAATTTATCATAGTAAAGCTCTGAAATGATTTTCTTTGCAGATTTTGAAAGGAAAAGCAGAGCAATGTTCTGCCAGGCAACAGCCACTGCCCGAATAGTGTTGGGCTTAGGCTGAGGTAATATCCAAAGCAAACACTAGCTGTGAAAATAAGATGAGCTGAGATGGATACTGCAGGTCTGTGATCAGCCCACCTCACTGGCACTGGAAATAGGTTGCAAATTTGATTACAGACCTCAGGTCAGTGGATTGGAGAGAGAAATCAACAGGTAAATGAAGATCGCAGGTGTGCAATCAGCTTACTGCAGAGCATTGTGGGAAAACCTCAACATATTTATGGTAAGGAAGTATTTATGTGTCACTGTCTTAAGTGTTGAATATACAGTAATATACACAATATTATTGTTTTCTAGTAACCTTCAAGATTACTTGCTGATAATGTTCAGATAAAATTTGTGGTCACTATAAGCTTTTTATATTGCATATGAGGGCCCCATAATGAAATACATGTGGAAATTGTATTTGTTCAAGCTGATACAAATGTAGAAATGTGGAATTTTCTAATAAAACATGAAATACTTTGGAAAATGAAGTTACACTTGCATGAACCACTTTAAGATTATGATTTACATTATCCTTGAAAAGCAGTTTTAATGCAATGGTAATTTGTGGGAATATGTCCATACATAATGGGAATATGTCAAATGCTCAATCATGAGAAATTGTTGGCTTAGGATTGCTGCTGGGCAGCTTAACGACCATTCATCAAA
This sequence comes from Botia kubotai, assembly GCA_036877585.1. Lineage (NCBI taxonomy): Eukaryota > Metazoa > Chordata > Actinopteri > Cypriniformes > Botiidae > Botia > Botia kubotai. Next base: position 11,429 of record JAZGTI010004931.1, on the reverse strand, counting down.
AACCTTCAAAAATGGTAAGAAAATAAACATTTCCAAGGTGGATCTAAAAGAAATCCTTAACTCTGTTGTTCAGAGCCTTTTGTTCACCGTTGCCTATTATAAACAGCTTACATAAAGCATCTGTGTGTGTGTTTTCAGGGGGGTGGAGGGTAGTGTTGACTGGCAACAGTTGATGCAGGGTCCACTCTAATGAGAATGTAACCTGTTGTTGAAAAGTCCTCACATCCACACTCCATTAACTCTGCAACCCAATTACACATTACACTCTGATAGGTCAGAGCCTCACCGCCTCATTTACATAATAACTCACAATGGATACTTGGATGGGAACAAGCTCTGAGGGAGTCTCTCTGTTACAAGCAAACAAACACACAACATTACAAAAGCTAAATCAGTCTTTCTTTATCTTAAATATTAAATAATTACATATTATGACTTACATGACATGAAGTTGTTTTTATAGGAGCAGTTTACCCAAAAATGACAATCATCAGATCGTCGTTCTTTACTTTCATAATACTGATATTGTTCCAAATTCTACTTTTGTCCATAAACTTTTGTTGTTAGAACAACAAATGACAAAAGTGAAGTAGTCAGCAAAACAATATAACTACAGGGAGTTTTTAAAAGAGGTAATTGATGATCTCTAATGGAAAATAGCACACAAAACATGGATTTTTTTTGGTACTTTTATGATGGATTTATATTTGGCTTTTTCGGCATTGGATACCCATGGTCACTATGTTGAGGTATGGAACAGAACTATATGAACATTGTTCAAGATTTCTTTATTTATGGTGCACACAAAAAATTTAACAATAGCATGTTGGTTTGGAATGACGTGCAAATGTCAAAAGTAAACAATGACAGAATTGTCATTTTTGGGTGAATTGCTGTTTATAGACAGACCCACTGCGCATATCACATATTTTTAGGACAGCATGTAAAATGTAGGACAAGTTGTACTCTTTCTGAAAACACTTTTCTGCAAATTTTTCAAATACTGTATAGTGTTTTGTGATTTCCATAAAGCTCATCATTTTCTGGTAATTTCATTGCTTACCGAAGTCAGAGTAGAAAACCCAAGGCAATACATAAATCAAGCCAACAGACAGTGTGGAAATCCAGCAGGCTCAGAAGCACACTTACCTCTATGACTTGAAAGACAGCAGCCAGGAGACGGATCTCTCTAACAAGCCTGTTGGGGAAAACACACACATGAACACATACTTAACTTGCAACACACAAATTTACTTCATTGGGCTGGGCCTGCGTTCCATCTTTATTAACGTGACACTTGTGCGTGCGTTTGGGCTTTGGCACTGAACGGGACCACTGAGGTGTGAATGCTCCACTGTGCCAAGATCAGTCAGCTGGGAAAATGACCTTTGACTAATCCAGTGACGAGTGAAAGAGAGGGAGGGGGGAAGTATGTCGATGAATAGATGAAAGAGGGATGGAGGAAAGTGCTAATGGAGGGAAAAACACACAACAATATATAGAGATAGAAACAAAATGTGTAGGAAACAGAGGGGCTGTGTTTCAAAATCTACTAAGCTGGATATCTAGAGAAGACAGCATGTCTGGGGCATTATAAAATATGCCAGAAATACTGTTTAGGAGGAGGGGGTTACACTAAGGTTCGAACTCACTAAAATCCTGTCTAGGCAGCTTACAAGGTTACCGTCATTTGAATCTAACGCTCAAACAAACAATAATGTCCAAAAAAGCTGACTAGACACTGTATGAAACACAGAAGGTTTTGAATCATTAGATTCGGATCACTCAAATCAATTGTTTGATTGTGCCTGTAATGCCCAAAAGTGCTTTCTAGGTAGGCAGCTCAATACATTTGGACACACAGCCAGAGAATGCTCCAGAGGGCATAACTCAGCAGAGTAATGGAAGTCTTTATTGAAAATGACTTGCCATGCCCTCCTATTGATTACGCTCTTTAATTCATATACAATTACCATATGTATGCACAATGTGCTTAAAGCAGAATTCCACAATACTGAAAATATGAATGAGATTAGTAAGGGGGTCACATGTAGAATACTTATGGTGCCCTTCTCAGTCAATATAGTGATATATCACGCAGCAAGAGTTATTTGACCATTCTCCCCAGAGTGTGCCCTCTATGGAGGATAGGATTTCTTTGAGTTCAAGAAGAGAGAGAAAGTAAGAGAGAGATGCCCAGTACCTGAGATAAGGTGAATGTAGAGGTCTATAGGAATAAATCTCCCAAACTTGCTGTATTCTTGCTATATGAACCCAAAGTCACAGGTAGAGAGAATTATTTCTACCAGAAGTCAGCACAGCTCAAAATCTGGGATTTAAGGATTTTTAGGGTCTATAAAGTCTGAGAAAATAAAATGCTAGTTTTACTACCCAATGATTTTGTTATTGAAGGGATTGTGTACAAAAAGAAATCAACAGCCAGGAACTGGGGCACCAACAAAAACATCATTTTTTGTTCAAAACTCAATGTAACCTAAATTGAAGTTTTGTAGGTTTTAGACTGATACCTTTAAAACCCTTGATACTGTATGTTTATTGTTGTACCAGTTGACAATGTAAATTCTAATATATAAACATTTATAATTTACAAATTTCCTCTCTGAAAAAACAAACATTTGATGACTACATGAATGATGACCCATTTGGGCATTTAATTTTTTGGTCCAACAAAATGCTCTCTAAAAAGAGCACATCCCCTCTACCAACTGCCTCCCACTAGGAATATGGAATAGCAAAGCACAGAAAAAGAGAAAACCTAAACTCAAGTCTCAATGTGTCTGGAACAAACCACTAAGCCACAGTTCCATCACAGTTAATAGATGTACTGAAGAAACTATTCAAACATAACAGGAATTCATTACCTGCACCAGAAATAATGAGTTCATTTGAATTCATATGACAAGGTAAAATAAACCGTCACCCAGCGTACACAGAGCCTGGCAACAGAACAGTGACGCATGTTGAGCAATCAGTAAGCTCAAGTGTGTACCCATGTGCCCTGTTTCCTCTCTGCTTATTCAGAACAGTCAATGATCTCTCATTTGTCTGCGCTCTCCTTCCCAACAAACATCATTACCTCTACAATTACCAACAAACACTGGAGCCAATACAAAACACACACACTCTGGATACAACGGAATAAGCAAGTATAATGAATAGGACTATTTTATCTCATGACAGGGAGAGATTGGCCTGTTCTCACTGAAGGCTCATTCGTGTCCGGTATGTACTCCATTAAGTTTTTAATAGGCAAGCAGCCCAGCCATCAGGATCGCTCATCCATCTCTCTGAATGATGGGCATTTGCGAGGGTAAATGAGGTCAACCGGGTGGGTGAGAAAATATTGAGGCTTTCACATATGCAGCTTTTAGAACAATCTGGCAACTGACCCACTTACACTTCACAGTCAAGGTAGCGAGTGTCCGGAAGCACAGTTTTTCATTGTAAAGACTGTTCTGAGTGATTGTGGTTTATATTGAAATGGACTGTGGTCCATGAGCGAGGCACACAAAACCTGTAAAGTACAGGTTTGGGTCAAATTTCACCGTACATTCTAAGGAAAGATATAAGAAATTATATTCGGCCTGTGTTTAGGAGTATAAAGATATCTTGCATTGTTACAAAATGACCTCTGGTGTTAAGCGGTTTTCTTCCACATCAGTGGACACGTACAGTACAGAGAATCACCACTGTGAATAATTGGAATCACTAAAACCCCCCAAACTAAAAGATTTAGGAACATTCGGTAATGAGAATTCGGGGGCTAAAACATCATATTCTTTATCCATTTAAATTTTTCACCTGATTTAAGGGGAAATTAGGACAAATTGTTTGTGATTCACCCCTGTAGAACTCAGGTCTGTTGGCCATTAGGACCAGCCAGACCCGTCAGCTTACAGATTTGATCAATACTGAAATTACAATGACCTATAAGCAGAGATAAAGTTTGTTCTGGACATCACAGACATTTTAAATCTGAAATTTTCATCTCTTCTAGTTCTTGTCCCAAAAAACAGGATTTGTGGGCCTAAATTCCCAGAACAATGCACGCTTCACATTTTTGTTTGCATCTAAGAGCAATTTTAATGGTGCATTTTCACGGAACAGTGAAGTTTGGAGATTGGCATTTACACCGGTAAATGTCAGCAAAAGACACTAAAGCAACTAATAAGAGAAAGTATGCACACAATCTTTACGCCTGCAGACAACCTTTGCATCTGATCTCCAATCAGTCAGTGAGGAGAGCAGACGCCGCACGTTTCTCATTTCCTCCTTGTGACGCTAGCAACAGCCATGACATTTACCAGCGCCACAGGCCCACTGGGACAGACAGACCAGATCAGAACCAGCGTAGGGTGTGATTTCTCCCATAATACACCTCAGTAAGTTATTTTGTTCTGGTGTACTAACAAAACAGATCTATTACAAAGATTCCAGACACCCCATCTGTGCATCTGTCCATCCATCGTTGTCTCCAGCATTCAGCCAGTCTAACTCTGCTGTCAGGGGCCAACGTTTCTAGCTGGAGAAACTGCTATGCCCACACATCCTTTTAGTCCTGTACTGCCTACATAAACAGTGTTGAGAGAATAATAGCCAGTCACACACACAAACAAATCGTGACACTTCTACTGGCTGAGCACCATGGACACAGACAGCTCCCACACACAGCACGTCCAGTCCAATATCTCGCTAAGAGAGGGCGTCACCTTTCACTGCAGTGGGGGCAAGGACACCTTAACTGGAGCAGAAAGATATCTAAATATTTTTGAGCTCAGCATTACTAACAAATATCCAATATTTAACAAAAAGTCATATCTAATTTCTGTTATTTACCCAGGTACAGACAATTAATTTTGAATTTCCCAGATATTTCCAGGTTTTCCATGTCCTGCATACCTGCATACCTTTTCACATTTAATGTTTTGAAAAGTGTCCTGGTGATGTGCTTCATTGTATTAAGTGGTGATGAGCTATGTTAATGACCCTCAACATTTCTGTCACCCCTTCATTATTACTAAACAGTTTCAAAATCCAAAAAATCATTTTCAGAATGTGCAGTTCCAGCCATCATATTAATTTGCATCAGCTACTCAACCGTTCTCAAGCACACATTCAATTAAATGTTACTAAATCAGATCCTTGTGTCCAAAATTTTCCCTCTCTACTAAGACTGAGCACTTAATTAACAGTTTCAACTCAACACACTAGTTAGAAATTTGTAAATTATCAAAAACCTAAGCATTAGCCAACATACTCCAGAAATAAACTCTTAAAACTGATAAAATGAACATTTTAAGCTATTCGGCACCACTCTCTTAAGAACACATATATTTTCTGTGTTCTGTACAAAGCCAGAGTGGCCAAAGGTTCTCAATAATTGGAAAGTTTGAACTACTATCACAACCGATAATAAAGGAGCGGCAATGCTCGCATGGAACCTGCTAATGTCCCTCATTTGCAATCTCATTTCGTCTGGAACCCATCAAGAGAAGGTCTGCTCTTTTTAGGACTTTATCAAGCACCGGCAAAATGCAATTTAATTTCACCATTGTGAGTGGAAATAGCTCCTTGCAGGCGGGGGGGTTGGCACGGCGTCAGGCAAACGTTTTCCGATTGGTGACATCAATTTGAATAGTTCAGCCGTGTGGCTGTGCCTCTATCAGCACCAAGAAAGACAATGTGCAGGAGGCCAGCAGGAGCCATTAGAGAAACAGCAGGGGATGAGGATGAGATAAGAAACACACACACTTTCAGACACATTTACACACACACACAATGACTCACATGTACACACAGACACTCGTTATAGTTCACACAGAGAGGTGGCAAGTACAGAGTGAAGAGTGAAAGACAAAATCTTTGAGAAAATTAGGGGAGGATTATGTGGGTGTTTGTGTGTATGTGTGTGTGGGTATCTGTGTCTGTGTGTGTGTCAGCTTACAGAAAGCAGAAAACTTTACAGGCTGACATAGCATGTTCATATTATCTCTGTACATGTACAAAACACACACAATATGTTACTGTAAACTGCATGCCACTGTTGTTAAAAACTTGGAAACTGATACAAAAAGGGAACTATGATTTGTGTGCAAAGAAAGATATTGATGAAAAGATTCTAATATTGTGACGTTTATATGGGTTTTATAGGGGTGTAATGTGCCACCCCCAATCCTGCAAACTGTGCATATATTTTGTTACCTGACCATAGTAATGGACCACAAAAAGGTATACAGCATTTTTAGTGCTTTTTATGGCAGACTTTATGACATAGCATTTATCCAGGTCTTAAAATTAATATCACACACACTGATGAATTGCAAATGTATAAAATAAACCATTAAAACATATGTTAAAAGATTTGTTATACATAATTCCACATAATACATATTCCACATAATTGTAGTTGTGGTATAAATTGTATCAGATGCTTTGGATTAAGCTGTCAGTGGTAAAATATTAGTGATAGCAAAACTTTGCCAGCAAATGCTGGAAATACTATTACAAATAAAAAAAAGTAGAACAATGTTTCACCACATAAACATTTTGGAATACAAACCATTTTTGGCTGCTTTATAAAAATGCAAATATGCAGCAAAATCAAATTTAGGAATGAAATTAGCAAATAGGTTTTCTCATTTATTGTACTGGAGGGAACTCTGGTTCTGCCTCCTCCGCGCCAGCAGAGGGATCCTTCACCCGAATATTGACCCATCCTTCATGACTACATTTTCCACAATGCACCCTGCCCAGACGCTGTGGCTCACCTGTGGACAATTAGCCAAACCCTATATAACCCGGACTCTCCAGATCTCCTGTACGAAGTCTTGATTTGCATTGTATTCATTTCTGAGTGTTTATTCCTGTTTGTCACTTTGTGTTTGATTCGGATTTTATTATTTTTGTTTATCGTTTATCACCTGTTTGCTGCCTGCCTCTTGACCTTGGATTACTCTCTCTCGTTGTTCTGCCGCCTGTTTATGCTGCCTGTCTCGAACCCTTGCCTGGGTATTGTTATTGTTTTTGCCTTGCCTACGATATTACTGTTTCCACGCTTTCAAACAAAAGACTGCATATGGATCGCACTGCCTCCAATCCATCATTACATTTAAGATCATATTTTTTACTTGAAATGTAAACGGTTTACATATTCCTAAATAGCTGAACTTAAGACACAGTTTACCTCTAACATGCATAGCAAAATCAAGAGTACCCATTTCTGCAATATTATATAATAGTTTTTCCTCTGTCTCATTTTTACTTGCCTTGAGGCAACTTGGCACAGCTTACCCCATTGTAATCTTTTTATTGAAAAAAAAATATATACATATACTGTACGTGTATATATAGCAGAATAAATAAGTCTGCAGATACATCTTTATATCCGCTTAAAAAGTTTATTACCCCTCAGTCCTACTTTTAAAATTTCATGATCAATAATCTAATAACGTTGAGCTCAGGAACACACAGGAGACCAGGCTAGATGAGAAATACGTCAAAACAAAGTTCTGACCACTGTCTCTGGTACATTAGAATTCTGTTACTCTCTTTTTTGCTCTTGTTCCAGTAAATATAAACAGTGCACTGTTGTGTGGGATAAAATATTAGTATTAATGACTTGGCCAGCTATTGCCTTGTAGTTTGAACTGAATTTGTACCAGAGTAGAAACTGGTATTGGTGGTTAATCTCATACTGTACTGTCACCAGTACTCGCTAGAAGAGTACACTTTCTAGTGTTCTCCAGGGAAAAAGATGGCCATCCTGAGTATGGACCCCTCCTGTCTAGAGTGTATGGATACACAAAAATGAAGTGATTTAGTGCAGCAGTTTAAACTAAACCAAACTAAAGCTCTCTTACATTTACACATTAATTTAGCAGATGCTTTTATCCAAAACGAATGAGACGTCTTTAACATTTTCCTTAAGAGCCAACAATAAGCACAATCTACAAGGCTATGTTTACAAGTATGAACAGAGTTGAAGTGAGGGAGAGCTGAGCAGCATAAAAGCAACTGAAATTTAAAAGCAGTCGTGTATTATATATAATCACAAATGTTTCATAAATTATGCAGTAGTAGATGCTTTAATACAGACCTGTTTTGTACCTAGCTGCAGAACTAAGTGCTCATGATTAAAGATGACAGATTTAAAATAGTGTACTGTAGCTCCAGGGGTTTCTACACCTTTGGGTAACTGCCAATGAGATGAGCAGAACACTAGTGAATAGATATAGGTAGATAGATATATATAGGTGCAATGTAGTGAAGTAAACTTCCATGGCAGTGTTGAGTTTTGAGCAGCTGTATGTGTAAATGTTAGTTACCTGCTGACTGGTGAGCTGGGCTCAGTAAGGGACACTAGCGGTTTAAGAGCGCACACAGGAACATGGTCTGGCTCCAAGAAAAGCATCTCATATCTGCAGAAAGGATTCACACCAGAAAACTGTAGATATATGCACACAATAATGTAGAATTACACTAGCATTAGAAATGCTGCCCAAACAACAACAATATTTGAAAATACATTGGAGCAGACTGTTTCATTTTTCAAAGTAAGTCAAAAGACATTTGTAGTTAAAGCACTTCCACATTATTTTATTCCCTAAAAAGTCTATTTATAGAGTTAAAGTTTCCTGTTCTAATTTAGTTTTACGTTGACATTACACTGGCACTTAGAACTAAATAACCTTCAAATACCTTTAAAGTGAAGCGCACACTATACAATGTGTTGTTTTGGTCGATGACTAGTCTGTGACAAGCAGTCGTGAAACAAAGCAGTGCCCGTCGCTGACAGTTTTGTTTTGCGTGAGATGTGCTCAGACTAGTCATAAGCTATGACAGATTTCAAACCGGTTTGAGAACAGAGACTGAGGCTGTCAGTCTCTAACAATCTGCCTAACATTTCCACGGGACAAAAAAGGTCATATGAATTTGAATCAATCTCAAGGTGAGCAAATACAAAATTCTGGGGTGAATTATACCATTAATACTTCAACATGCAAATGAACCATCATAATTGACTAACGTTTCCACAAGTAAAATTGAGCAACAATGCCCCACCAGGTTGCTGAACAGTGAATAGGTGCTGATGTGTAAATGTGGGTGGATGGAGGTGAGTGGTTTACTGTGGCAGCAGGGCCTCAGAGATGAGCATTAGCAGTTGTGTGTTGGAGGAGATCTTCACCTTTAAACTCTCCCTCTCCTCTTCCTCCATCTTTCTCTGACACCTCCACCTCCTCTTGGCTTAGCAGCAGCAGGGTGACAGCACACACAGACTCACAATGCGTCACTCCACTGGGACACACACACACAGAGTACAGGGGTTATATTTATACTTACTTGCTCACATACATGCAAAGTTAAAAGGTTATAGATGTGCACACTTATATACCAACATAAACAAAACTTATATTACAAGACCTTATCAGCTCAGAAACTACAGATGTATGTACCGGTCTAAAATTATGGACATCTGCCTGAATTTACGTATCCCATATTCTTAAAAATCATTTGTTCTAAAGAGTTACTGTATGCTCATATGCTTGAAATTTCTTAAACAAATACAGAGTATAACTAAATGAAGTTGGAGCAAAAAGTGCTGGAAAATCAGCCAACAGCACATATGCATAGTTGTAACCTCACCTTCTTATTTGAAGAAGTTTTTTTGTTTAACAATTTTTGGTGCCTACATAGTTTATGTACAACTGTTTGTGTTACTTCATAGTTTTGATTATTTTACTAACTATTATTCTAAAATGTGAAAAATTGCAATAATAAAAAAGAGCAGATGTGACCAAACATTTGACTGGTACAGTATATTTCAAAGCTGACAGCTGGATTTTGTTTCACCATTATTACTGAAGGCTAGAGACGCCAACAGCAGTACAATCAAATCCACAACTTTGGAGAAACAAGGTGAGAAGTGCATTATTTTAAAAGTAAAAAAAATCTCTGTTCTTACAGTACTCATGTCAGCAGTCTCACCAGACCACACACACACAGTGAGGGAAACTGAAACAGCTGGAAGCAAAGACTATGAGAGAGCTCTGAACTGCTCCAATTTGCATGAAAATGTGATGTCAGCTCTGCCCTTTGATCATAGAAAGTGTGTTACAACAAAAGGCCTTACGCCAGCTCTTTTGAAAATTAGAATTGGGTTTTACGATTATTACCAACTACAATCAGCCGCGTGGTAGCAAATGTTGCACACAGGTGTCTTAATGTGGATGGCTGTGGGCATCTCTCGAACAAAGGGCTTTGCTCCCTGTGACTCCCAGAGAAAAGAACACCACAGAAACTCATTGTAAAGGTTATCTAGCCATTCTTTTTGTCTACTGTGAGATGCCAGTTTTTTACAGAGCTGCATGTACCGCAGCGGTGCTACGCAAACCGCACAATTGTCTTTGTTCTCTTGTGTGCTTCTTATGAAACGTTTGACATGAATGTGAGTACAGTATAATGCTAATTCTTATTTCATAGTTTAGCTGAGGTGAAGGTGTCTAGATAAAACTGTCAACTGTCTAACATTTAATTTTCTGTAAGGTCAAATTTGAATAGTCTGTATTATTAAGTAATGCTTTACCTGGACAGCATTTTTGGCCATTATATGATACGTCTTCATGTTACAATATGTTACAAACAACTTAGTGACCTACCTATGGGTAGGCAGTGTTTTTAAGCATCGTATGCATCTTTAAATGTTAAACTTAGTGGGCAGCCAACCTAGTCAGCATTTTTGAGCAGTGTATGCATGTTCAAACATTCGCACTGAAGTTAGTGAGCTGCATACCTAAACAGGAAATTTTATGCATGAAATGTCTGCTAGAAAGTTGTAAACAAACCTATTGTAGTGAACCTTGTTTGCTGTACATACAGATGATACTCAACAGAATAATACATCTACCACCACGTTTCCCGCTGTGGCAGTTTTGTTAATATGTGTTTGCTACTCTTGGCTGTTAAGTGGCAGTATAATCATAGACTTTCTCTAGGCGGGAGCTGACATGTTAAAGGTCATTATCTTGAGTGAAAGAGGCGTGTATCAACAACTGCGCCTCAACTTGCCGATTTTATACTTGTATTCAGGCTGTAAAATTAATATAATGCTGAATACAACACAAATGTTAACAGAAATCATATTCACAGGCGCAAATAATTCAATTCTTTAATAGTCACAAAACATTAGTGGTGTAACGATATACCAATGCCATATCATGTCACAGATTTCGAGCTATGGATCAGTTCAGTTCGGTTCTGTTTGCTTTGGGGGCAGGGTTCATGGCATGGCACCAGCAATGCTAAAAACACTAGATTCACTTTTAACCTTTATAATAATAATACCTGAAGACAGCAACTGTAGTGTACGGAAGAATACCCTCATCAGAAGCTCATATGGGGGGATTGGTGAA
>JAZGTI010004930.1:0-26701 GCA_036877585.1 Botia kubotai | reverse complement strand
TTAAAATTATAGCAGTAAATTTTACTTAAACATTGTTAGTGCAAATTGTTACGAGGATTTTATTAAGTAAATTTTACATGTTCTTTTTTTCAGTGTACTTTCATTCATTATAACAGGAGTTTGATACTGTCAGCAGTCATAACCTGAGTTTGTGAGTAATTGACAGTTTCAGTAATGTTAAACATTCTTTGCATTTGTATACTTCTGTATGTTAGAAAATATAAAATAAAATATATATCTACATAAAATATAAAAATGTTACACATAAAAATACATTTAATATGCTAATTATAAAAATTGTCCTTATAAAAATGCCCTAGAAATCATTTTCAGGCTGCAAATATTGCCCCTTAATCGCTTCTGATCCTGGAGCAAGAGCAGTAAATGTGAATAGCTCACTTTATATGTTAATTCCTTCATAGTTTACTTTCACTTTTGGATACTTAAGTATTTTTAAAACCAGGTACTTTTTTATTTTTACTTAAGTAATATTTTATTAGGTAACATTTAATTTCAATTAATAAATATATTGGTGTGGTATCTGTACTTAAGTATGGAACCTGAGTATTTTTTCCACCACTGGTTTAGGTCAAGGTAGACTGATTACTGCATGCACAAGCAGTGCAGCCATGATTAATGACCAACCAAAACCAACATGAAAGATGTTCACAGTTTGTAAGTGGTGCAAAAGTCATACATGGGTGTGTGTCATCATGCAGGTCATGCGAGTCTGCTGCTATATGCAGTTGCTAGGGAATTCTGAGTGGCTGCTAGACATTAACAGAAAACTACTAGGTTTTTTAAATATTTGCTAGGTAGATATATAAGTCCAAATGAAAAGAGGGTGTGTGTTTTTTACAATGATGACTACAGTTAAGTAAGAACAATAGTTTTATTGTGCTTCTGTGATTTCAGAGCGAGCTAATATTAGCAAATGCAAACTAAACCCTTCTTAGTGACACCAGGAACTACAACAGAAATATTTTCCCAGACATAAGCGGCTGCTTCTAACGGAATGTGTTATTTTCATGTCAACAGGCTTACATTAATTACATAAAAGTTGCACAGAAAGACAAACAAATAATAGTTTAAAATAGCTCTGTTAATACCTTGTTCAGTGTTACTGCTGGCCAAATACCCTGTACTGCAGAAAATGCCTTTTATTTAAGCCACATTTCTAAAGGCTAAATCAGTGTTATGTGCTGCTGAGGTAATATGCCATCATTTAACCCCAGATTGTATCATCTCATCTCTGCTTGCACTCTACAGCAGCAAAAAACAAGGTACTTTAGATTTAACACAAAGCTATTCAGTGATCCAACCAGGAGGAGAATTAGTGTTTTTGAGCACTGGGTTCTCTCAGGAGTTTTTAATGGATTTTCAGAATAGCAGCTTTGGTTAAAATTACTTGAAGAGAATTTTCTGTTTTGCTCTTCAACACAAATTACAGTCAGGCCTCAGCTGTAAATCTGAAAGCTGTTGTGTGCTTTATGAATGTTAATTTATACAACGCTTCTCTAATTCATCAAGCGTGTAAACCCACATGCTTATAGTAGTTGTAGCCCTTATGTAGCAACTTCAGAACAAACTTAAACACAGAATGTTTTTAGACATTCTGAAACATACAACAAAGGTTTCAAAATTCACTTTTGAGGTAGAGTGACATGAATGTCTCTTTGAGTACTAACCACTTTATTTTATTTAGGTGGAACCACTGATGAAGTAGTAGTCTGGGCTGGCCCACAAATAGAGGTCATGGTTAAACAGATCTATCACTAGTCTTCCAACTAGAAAACAGGTAAGAAACCTGTAAGAGACAATGTAAAGTGTAAAAAGTAAATTACTTCAAAAATAACTTTGTAAATTCCATTCCCTCTAGTTGGTGGGCTTTGGTGGTGCTGGTTTTTAATGATGTCCAGATAAGACAGAGACAGAGAGCAACATAATCCTGGCAGAGGACGCTTGAAAAGAGAGAGAATAGTAGCTCTAAAAACAGGGTCTAAAAACACTTGGCACATGAAAGATCTGCTTCTACTATAGCCAGACCAAATAAAGCATCACCTGCGTGTCTGTTCTTCTGGATGGTCTCCGGACTCAGCAGGTGAATCTGTCTTTCTGCTGTCTGCTTCAATAGCTCCCCATTACAGTCACAAATCCACTCAGTCTCGTCAGCTATCACCAGCAGGAAAGCATTGTCTCTAAAAACCACACGCTCAAAGGCCTCCAACAGAATCAGCACTTGATATTCATATGATTAATACAAATCATGTTGATATTCTACATTCTGATTAGTTGAATCATAATTATTAGCTGACGTAAGCACAACCACACCAGTTGAATTCAACCTTTCTGTAAATTTTGATGTTGCTTGGCAACAGTAAACAGATAAACTTCATTTCACATTATTATCCTCAATAACAACTTACATTTACATTTATGCATTTTGCCAGTGGTTTTATCCAAAAGAACTTTCAGTGCACATTTCACCAGTGTGTCTGCAATTTGGGAATCAAACCCATGACCTTGGCATGGCTAGCCAACTGTAGCACCATGAGTTACCAGCTGATAACACTTCACACTTCTTTGTTTCAACAGTCATGGGACAGTGTAGACATCATAGTGGGCAGCCCTGTTTTTGCCTTTAAATGCCCAAATTCTAAGGGCAAAGATTGTCAGGCCAGATATCAATGGGTCTTGTGAGGTGTGAGGGGCACTAATGAATGCCAAACTGTCACTGCGCCTGAGCTTGGCAGAATGCTGGCAACTCACAGCAGCACAAAGCTGTCATCCACAGAGCCGCGGCGCCCTGGCACCTGAGCCCGCCACCTTCAGCTGCTCTGATGAGCTGAGAGACAGGGGCAGATGGTGACGTGAACTGGCACAGGGTTACGGTGTTTGGAGCAAAGCTGCATGCCCCTGAAAAACTCAATCAGTGGGCTGCCTTGATCTGGCCAATACTCTGGAGATTCTGTTTGTCCCGCATTCCTTGACACATTATATGCAGGATGAATAGCAGTGTAAAATGCATGTTTACAAATTGTATAGTTCTAACTCTGACATTAAATTGACTGAGCCTTGGTTGAAGTAAAACTACATATAATTTTGAATTCTGTATGCCAGGACTATACTGTTATAGGTTAATAATATACCACCTATAGTTATAGGTTAATAACTATATTACTTGTCTGAGGAATTATTTATTAAGATAATTACTAATAGCAGGTGTTACAGTAATTCGACCTCTTTGCGTTGTGCCTACAAACATTTATTGTGCCTAAAACATGTTAAAATCACTGTAGTCCATGACCTGTTCTGGTTCAGTGCACTGGAAGAAGCTCAGTGCTCAGAAGCAGCAGTGAGATACAATGTAAAGTACATGTAATACATGAGGTATAAAATCACACTGCCCACATACTGTAGCTTGGCTTTTGGCATTTCCTCAGCCATGCTGACAGATACAGCAAACACGAAAAAGCCCTGGACAGAGTCTGTGTCCTGCTGTCTGGAGGCTTCACCTGACAGGAATGTTCTGGTCTGTTAGGCCTCTGTGGGTTTTAATTAGAGCAGTCAGGTGAGCACATATATGCACAGTGTGAACATATTGTTGTGCAGGGAATCTGACTTTGAGACGCAGTGTGTGCAGCACTGCATACTGCAAAACACTGCAGAATATTTTATAGGTTTAACTCAAAAACTATTACAAAAATAGATTTAGCACTATACTTAAATCTAAGCCTACATTGTATCCCTGCACAATTCCTGACATGTATATAGCTAAATGTTATAGTTTGTCTAGATCTGCAATCTGTAAATTCTTTTGGTTAAAAATGAACAAAAATTAGTTATTGAGCAAGTACACAACACATTTATGTTGAAAACGGTCTCCTTACCTTACTCAACTCACAATGGTATGTTTAAAATAATAACCTACAATTTCAACTGTTTCATTCCTGGGGAATGCTGGTTTGACGTGTCGTTATGTCACGTCTGTAAACAGAGAGAAGATCCAGCTACTGCATGTGTGTGAGTGCTGGAATGGTGCAGCGTTTGTAGTCTGTTCTTACGTTTTTGCTGTTAGGGTTTTTTTTGTTAAGGTCATACTAATAGTCACTCACTATTGCTGCAATATATAGTATATATACTGTGAACAGTGGGTGAATATTCTGAATACAATGTATCCAGTGTCGGCCATAGCTAACATATGCTGCGTGTCCTTTATCTGGACACACAACCTGTAGGGTTGTGTGTCCAGATAAAGTTTGCTTGTCTAGTCTCCTAGGCAATGTGCAATATCATGTGCATTAGCATAAATTGTGCAATTTTAAAAATTAAAAACAGCAGAGGAAATAACAAAGAGGAACAGTAAAGTAAGGAGCACAAAAAGGCTAAGTGTTACATTTTACATATACACATTTGACAGACGCTTTTATCCAAAGTGACTTACAGAACATTCAAGCTATACATTTGATCAGTATGTGTGTTCCCTCAGAATTGAGCGCACAATCTTCAGCATTTTGTGAGCATTGTGATTAGAAGATGCTGTGTGAATATAAGAACAGCATAACTATTACTTTTAAAAATGCTTGTCAATTTTGGACAGACAGCCAGTGTGTGTGCATGTATCTGTGTGTGACTTGTTATGATTGCTTCAAGTTCTATATAAAAATAAAAATACTGTTCATTGTTAGTTCATGTTATCTCAGGTCTATTAGACACAGTACATGAGTAACCTTCCGCCCCAGAGCAGTGGTCTGCCTTGTAACTCAGCCTCTCACAACAAGAAGCAGCTCTGCAGTACAGCACGCTGCAGCCGCTCACTTAACGAGACAACAATCCCTGCTGTTTCAATGTCAACAATTGATATAAATGTGCAGTTTAATTTCAACAAATAAAGCACTGCCAAAACAAATTTAGTAATTATTACATTGAAAAGAATAAAAAAATTATAAAATAGAAAAACAGAATAAATAAATATTGATATGCCTACTTGTTCTCAGGATTTTACTGTCTTACTTCCAAATATAATATATATATATATATATACTGCACAGTTTTTATTAAATTGCAAGCTATTTTTTTATTTTCCACTGTCTACATAGTACATTAAAAGCTTTGATTTCAGAAAAGAAAGGAAAATTCTCTTTTACTGATATCTCCTTTATAAAAATTATCTTTAGATTTAGCGTTGACCTTTGTTTTTTAAACTTCAGCCTGCATGTGCAAAAAAGGTAAACAATTTAATAAGAAACCTAAAAAACTGAAGCTTACAGATGGATGAAACTAGTTATTGTTTCTTGTAAATACAGAAAGTCACAGAAAAAAGAAAATCTTTACAAAAAAGAGTGAAAATGCTTTAAAAATGCTTTTAAATTTTCTGCACTGAACCAGTTGTGTAAACAACTCATTTAAAAACATCTCCAAAACAGCAGCTTAGATAAATGTCACTTTGAGTTGAGCTTATGTTCACATTTTTCTGCAATTATGATATAAATAGGCTGCCCAACTGAGACTGAACAATGCTTAGTAACAGACAAAGTTT
The DNA here is from genome assembly GCA_036877585.1 of Botia kubotai. Lineage (NCBI taxonomy): Eukaryota > Metazoa > Chordata > Actinopteri > Cypriniformes > Botiidae > Botia > Botia kubotai. The sequence continues at coordinate 21,162 of JAZGTI010004930.1, read as the reverse complement.
TTTCTTATTGTGAAGCACAACAGTGTTGATGAAACATCCTATTCTGTGCTGCAGAATCGACTATCAGCCGGTGTGGAAGATGCAGGCTATGACAAGATGACCCCGACCGTGCGGGGACAGGGTGTGAATGAAAGACATCTTCCCACAATCCCCTGGAGTTTGAGCAGACAGTGATGAGCTGATGCTTGCAGCTCTGATAAAACGCTTCAGATGGGAGTGAATGACAGAGGCTTGGAGAGGCTGTCTTTACCTATGTACACAGAGTGTCAGGCCCACGGCCCCTAACTGTCTGTCAAAAGCCAAGCTGCTGACTGGGTGAAGTGTGTGCTCTGGAATAGATCAATATGCCCTTAATCTTATTTAAAAGAAAGAAAACTTGGTTGCGGAAATGACATTAGTTTCACCCTGCAGAGACAACCAAAAACAATAAGTTTGACTTGTGTCTTATTTTTGGCCTATTGCGATTATAGAGACTCACTGCAGAGCCCCTGTAGCTTTACTGGTTAAGAACGACGTTAGCAAAGCCAAGGTCACAGGTTTCTTTCATAAAAGCACTAAAACAATACTTTGAATAGACTGTAAAAACTAATTGCTCAAGTTTGTGAAGTTTTTTGCTGTTCATGCTGCATGTGGCACCTACAGCTCTCAATATAATCTTTTAAAGGATCCCATTGTTAAAAAGAGTGACTGAAACACTTATATAATTGTACACGTGATGGTGGCATTCATATAGGATTCTTTAGCCTGTTTAATGCTAAGAGTCTGATAGATGTGATAACATTATAATTAAACCAGTTGCGGGGAGGGGGATGATATAAACCCTTTAATTTTGTGAAACCCCTGAGAATGACAGAATGCCTCCAAATTTCTCAAAGGGTTTAACAAAAGGGTGTAAGGTTGAGCCGAGCAGAACCAGTGAATAATCCCAGCAGACTTTCATGTCAGGTGACAGACCCCTCAAAGTACAGTAAGCTCTGTCTGCATCCTCTCTCTGTGCTATTAGCTATCTATGTGCTATTATTTTCACCCCTTAAAGGCTAAATGCTGTGTGCTCGACACAACAACACAACACAACTGGATGCATGGAGGGCTTTCACAGCCTCTGAAATCTTTTTAACTAGGTGTCAACACCCAAAATCTGTGGTCACATTTTATCAGAGCTTACACGAAGATGGTGTGCTCACAAATCACCCACAGTTTGTTAGCATATCACACACACAACCGTTTAAACCATCTTCTAAATAGACTCTAACTAGTCTGACATAAACACTTGGTAATCTACAGCCTCTGGTAAGACTATATGTGTATCAGACTATACGAAGAGTCTGAGACGTGCAAATCAATCTGCAGCACTTTATTGAGCGTGGTCAAACAGAGCAATGGTCAAAACACCGGCAAACAGAGCAGTGGGGACTAGACAAGGCAGTATCAATAGAACAGGCGAAGATCAGGGCAGGCAGATAACAATCATCAACTAATTCAAACAATAGTCAGAGGTAGGCAGCAAACAATCGAACAACGGTAAACAATCCAAGGGTCAAACACAGTTTAAACTAAAAGACAGCAGAAGACCACTCAGTAATGTTAGCCGGGGCAAAACAAGACTTCGCAAAGAGAGATACAACCAGTGAGTTTAAATAGAGCGGTTAGTGGAGAACAGGTGATGCAACCGGAAGTTAATCAGTCCTAGCTAGGCATGAGGCTTCTGGGAAATTGAGTCAGGATAGAAATCTGAATACTCTGGCGACGGTTCCCTCTGGTGGCACGAAGGAGGCGGAGCGGGAGTCTCCTCCATAACAATATGAGTGTCTATTGGTTAAAACAGTACAGCAGCAAACCTGTAACTCTTAAGATCAATTAGGATGATTACATGGGTTTTACAGTAATAAAATATCATTTATCTGATTTGAAAGGTTTTGTATAGCCTTTAATATAAAATACACACCTAAATAAATAGGCCATTAGAAACCTTGGTAAACCAGAATATAATTTGATGAAATTACTATAATTACTATGATTAATGTTGAATGTACTGGTAATCTTTTAATGGCAATAGCCATTACATCATCAGTGTATCATAAAATTACACATTAGAATGAACTTCCGTCTCAACTGATGTAGAATTAACCTCGTGAGAAGACTCCTGAGAACATTTATAACATTAATAACTCTATGTTTGATCATTACTATCATTACTGTATCATATGTATAAATATATCTGCGGAAAGCAGCAGAATCATCTTAACTAAACTAATCTATATAAATGTTGATATTTAAAAAGAAGACACGATTATTAGCCAATGTGAAAAGTGCAAAAATTACCAAATTTTTGCTGATTATTCAGGCAGTCACTGAAAATATTACAGTATTAGGAAATCCTATGTCTAACTGTATATCAATATTTTACTCATGAAATCCCAAACAAAGAAGCCATTTTATTAGCAATATTCTTGTTGTGTTAAAATAAGCACATCTTATTTGGCATATAATTGAATGAGATGTCAGATGAGGGTGTCTGTTGAAGAAAAGTGACATTTTGGAAAGGAGAACCACATCGGGAAGACAGATTTAATGAGGAAGCGACTTTTCGCCCTTCTAAGAGGAGATGACCTTTTCTCTTTCCTTCAATGGGCCCTTCAAATTTATTAGGCCCCTGTTGATATGTGGGCTGTGGAGACACAGCGTCTGGCCACCCAGACTGCACTCCCTCCTTTAGGATATTTAGGACACATAAAAACCAAAAGGTTCATTTACGTCAATGCAATGAATTGAATGAGAGCTGGGGAATTCATTGTGATGAAAATTCTGTTGAGATTTGTTAAGAAACTATTTGGTAATTACATTGTTGTAATACTGAGAGGAATAGCAATACTTCTTATTGCAAAAGTCTTGTTTAAACTGGCCAAACTCACATATTTCATATTTCACCCCCCCAAAACAAATCAAAGAGAGAAGACAACTGAGAAAGATAATATCCTTATATAGTGTATTAAAATAACGTCACATTTAAATACATTTTAAAGAGTACATAATATTTGGGGAAATAGGACCAGGACATGTTCTTGAGGCCTTGTGTGATTATTTTCCTTCAGCAAAAGTGATTATATAGATTATTTCTGATTATAATAAAACTGCTTTCATATAAAAACACTTCAATATTACAGATGCTTCATTTCTGGACTCATAGCTCAATGAAGAGCATTAAAGTTTAATTCTGCACCTCATTTCTTTGAATGGTCAGTCACAGCCAGTGTAAAGAACAGTGTAAGATATGTCCTTACAGTAACTTACACCCCTAATCAAATGTTTTATCTTTGAAATCTGTGTCCATTACATTTAAATGTTTGAATTACTTCCACTGGGCACTATGACTTTAAACCATGCCATTCCAGTCCTCTGAGAGACACAATTAAATAAGACATGAGCACTGATCATCTTTGTCACTGATGATCCTGGCAAATCTTTCATGACTACACAATTGGCATGTTCATCTGCTCATATTGTGCCTCAAGTGAATGGAAGTCCTTTTAGTCCATTCATGAAGCGCTTAGCCTGCTTGCCTGCAAATGAGTCCATTAGCACTTACTCTGCAAAATGAATGCACTGCGTTGATCAGGGATCCATTGAGCAAACGTTCGACAGACTTCAGAGGTCACGGGTTGATATGTTACTTATTGGCTTCAAAGATGAAAAATGTAGTAATAAGAAGAACATGATTTCTGGTCATTGGTTTTCCCGTTTCAAAAGATTGTTTTTAACAGCCATAGTAAAAGCATGAGGTTTGGGATTTGGGAAAATTTAGCAAGGGTCAGCAGCAAATTGCTTAATTTTTTTTTTGTTGTTTTTTAAAATGACACTCAAATCAGGGTCAGAGTAAGGGCTGATTGGTCAGCATGATTACATTAGTATTTGAGGCTGGAATGTGTGGTTCTAGCACAAGCATGTACATTCGGCATTTACAATTTTAGACTTTCAATTTTTTAGGAGCTCTTTGAGATTGAGATTGTACAACCTACCTGCAAACCTGTAAAACTGAGCCCAACCTCACCAAGTTCCAGAGTTGTTTTTAAAGCAAAGGGTGACCAAACCAATATTGACTTGATGTAGTTAACAGAAGTTAATCAATCAATTTGCCACATTAGAGGTCTGCATTAGAAGATATCTGCATTAGAACACATTTTACTCACATATAGCGGAGACGAGGATTCTGTGCAAACGCTCGTGCCTGAATCGTCCGTAAATTGCAGTTCATTATTGTCCTGCAGAAGAGACCATAAGAATACAAACAATCTTTTTGAATGATAGGTGTTCTTTCGCTCATCACACATTACAGGCATTAAACCAGCAATGATAAATGCAAATGAAGTTCTTGAGGCAAAACCACCAGTTCCACAAAGAGTTCATGCAAGGTCACATTTTTGGTCAGTTGTAGCCGGTATTGCCAGTTGATCACTGAAAACCAAGAAAGCCAAAAGTTTATTAGAGCCTCACAGGTTGATGCAACCATTTGTGATGATAAACAACAGAAGCAATCTCGAGACTTGATAAAGCCTTAGCTTTATCAAAAAGTTTAGCATATTTACATTTACATTTACATTTAGGCATTTGGCAGACGCTTTTATCCAAAGCGACTTACATTGCATTATACTATACATTGATCACTATACATTGAGTATGTGCAATCCCTGGGATCAAACCCATGACCTTGGCGTTGTTAACGCCATGCTCTAACCACTGAGCTACAGGAAAGCTTCAGACATATGACATGTCTGAAGGTTACACAGGACATGTACTTATAAAGGTAATGTTGAGAGGATTTTTTTACCAGGACATAAATGCTGCTGTACTCTGCTGTATTCTGCAATGGATAGTTCCATCTATATTTCACATTCAAATAAGATATTTTGAAACATGTCTCAGTGGTTTTGTGTCCATACAGTGGAAGTCAATAGACGTCAAGTGCCACTATTGTTTGGTTGCTATTCAGAATATCTTTTGTGTTCCTCAGAAGCAAAACGTCATATAGGTTTGGAATGACATATTGGAAGAACTATTCCTTTAATTCAAATTAGATCATCAACAAGCCATTGATATAATGTTTTGGTCCCCATTGTCAAATGTAAAACAGGAACGCACCAGAGAAAGAATTTGATTAAAAAAATTGCTGACATCAAATTTAGGTTATAAAGTAACCATAATTATTTAAAATCCTGTATGTAATATGCATTTTAAATGAACACTTACTTTAATGTGATTACTGTAAAAAAATAATAAAGCTTTTGTTATTAAAGAAAACGGTGATTACAATCTTCTATGTTTAGAGGGAATTTATGTGTGTTCTTGCAGAACATCTACATCTTACATCTCTTACTCTGTGGTTTTCTCTTTAACATTATTTAAACTTTGTTGTGCTACCTTCAAACAGTATTTTATAGTCTTCTATATTGCAGCTATTCAACATTTTGCAAAATTTCACTTAAATGATTTGTTGAAGGAGAGTAGAGGTCTTCACGGCTCCACTGTAACCCAAGGACCTGGCACCCGACCGGGCACCCACACAGGTTCAGGTAGATATTTTAAACAGTCCCTATAATTTGGGTCGGTCCCTGGTAGCACATTTTTGTGTCTCTTTCGGTTTGGGGACAAATTTTTGGATCCGTGAAGTCCTCTAAATGAAAGAATTGGGTGAGATGCAGAAAAATCGATATAATCAACCAAATTAATCAATTACAAACTACACATAGCCCGACTCAGGTCAGGGATTTTGAAAAAAGTAACCTAAAGTGTTAAACTGCCCAAAAGGATGAGCCTACCCATTGAATCTCCATAGCTCAAGTGGGCTGAGATCTATGACTACACTACAATACCAAACCTCCACTGAGAGGTCTTACATTCATACTTTTACTTATGTAACTTTGCTATCCATGTAATCTACACGCAGAAAAACAAAAAGCCAAACACAGAACTCAATGCATGCAGGAGCTGCTGACTTGTGGTGGAAGCTTAGGGGGTAATTTAAAGGTCCGGAGTTTAAGCCATTGCTCGATGTGGGCAGGACTAAGACAGCCAATCACCAGCAGAAGGCACAAAGCTAATGAGAAAAATGCAAATTTTAGACTTGAGCTATTTCACATAGCTTCTTCTGGGGCATCGGGGGAACAAATGTTTTGACGGTTGAGGGTATGAGTAAGAGAGGTCAGTCAGGAGGGTTTGACCTAGGTGGAGGGAAGATTGTAATTGGGAGTGATGGAGCTCTGTGGGAGGTCTGGGCTAGCAGGAGATGTTAACGTGTGTTTCCTCTCCCCTAATGCTTTTAAATCACTACATTCATTGATTCATTCACTTTAAATTATTTATGGTAGTCTAGGTTAAAAATATTTTTTTCATTTAATATTCATCAGCGACATGCAAAATTGTTCTCCATTCTTCTGCATGTGTTTACAAGGAGATCTTGAGTTTCCAGTATGGCTGACATGCTGCTGCAGTGCAGTAATTATCAACAATTACTAATGAAGCATCTTGGATTTGGTAAGGTCAACATTTAAGCACCTGGCAAATTTGTACACAATCGGTATCAGTTTATGTAATCTGATTTAGTCAGATGTACATGCAGTTAGATCCAGTATGATTGTAGTTCTGAAATACTCACAGTCTTTGGAGTCCTGTGTAAAGTTCCATGTCAACATCCTTCAGAATCTGCAATCCAGTCCAATTCTCTATGTATCTAGAAAAGAAACACCATGAAAATGACACTATTGCCAACAATTTATTCAACCAGGGGATATTTGTTTTTCTGCTTTCATGGCCCAGTGATGGCTGCTGCAGGAACCCAGTGGAATGTCCCAGAAGTTTTGAAAAATGTGTCATAATTCAGCGAGTGCTTGCGAGACGTTCCTCTTAAAGGCATTTGGTATTGGTAAGACAGATGGCCTAAGGGTGTGAATACTTGCAACTGCGCTGTAAAATAATTAGAATAATTTTTCTCTGTAGACTGTGAGGTCAAATGCATACAACATGTGGGAACGCGGAGATAATTACTATGTATAGCGTGTAGAACAACCAGAGAGAAGTGTCGACTGAAACATCAATGTCACGATCTAGTTGAAAACACGCTTACATTTAAATGTCAGAGTGTGTGCCCTTTATTTCCTATTCTATTCCTTATTTCCTGGCTTCCTCAATCAGCTAAAACAAACACGATCTGGACAGATGGAGAAATCACAGTGTTGCTCTTGACAGAGCACAAGCATGCACCAAAGCAAACATACACACCTTCACACACAAACACACAGTGCCTGACCACCTCACCAGCCCAAGAAGCACAGTCTAGAACAGCCCATCAGGTAGATGTAATGTTTCTGTTTACAGCAGGGGAGAGGGTGACACTTTACAAATGAGTCTCACTGCAGTTAATGTAATACAAGGGAGACCCTGGTACTTTACCGCCCATTGGTTTCAGACAGCATCCTCAGGTCACTAATTCCCCATTGTGCTGTGATTGTAGATGGGCTTTACCACAGCCGCCAATAAACAAAGACCAAATGAGACTTGATTGTCAGATTGTTTTTTATTTCAGCTGTGATCAAATATAGCTGCTATCTGCTCTTCAGCAATTACAGAATTTTGGGCATAAGTGGGGTGAATGCAGGATGTAAAAATATATTACACAAGGACAATGTGTGTGTGTTTGTGAATCAGACATCTCCAAGGAACACAAATAAATCTACAACTGAGTCAAGGCAAGGTTACTGTGCTCCAGATGCAGTCGAAGAACACTGTTTATGCAGATTCAACATCAAAAAGCCATGTGACTCATTCAAATATCATTCACAGGCGTCTAGCTTTTCATCCCAGCTTGCGGTGGAGAAAAGCTTCTTCCAGACTGTGCCCAAGTTCATGGTTGTCTTTCTCATAATCTCCTCGCTAGTCATTTAATAAAACAGATTGGCTCAAGGGGGCTCTCCAGGCCTGATTAATTCCTTTCTTTTGTTTCACATGCCAGGCGCTGGACAAACTCCTGAAACGTCCGGAAATCACTGAGAACGAGCGACCCATGGTCTTCCTTTTATCTTAAGCCATATCTTAGACTAGTAAAAGAACAAACAGAAACATTAAAGATGGTGATAATATCTATTCCAAAGACACCATTTCAATACTCCTTACAAACCTGTATTTCAGCATGACTGCTTGAGTCAGTTAACACGCTGTTTTACTCTTCACTGTGTTTTCGTTTGCTATTCTTTGACACTGTAACATCTGAATATATGTCATTACACAGAAACAGGTGTGCACATGTTCATAATGGATTAGTCTGTGAAATAACAGCTGGCCTAAATCTGTTGCAGCCTTCAGGTTTCAGGTCTGGATTTACATCTCCAATATATAAATTCAACAAACGTCACCTTTACTGTTAATGAGGTGTGAATCCTGCATAGGTGCCTGCATGCCAATTTGCATTTTAAATGCGGAGAAATATATAGCACATTGTGTGAGGAAGCTGTGTTAATATTTGTTACTTAGTCTAGAGTATACAGCAAATAACAGCTGTAATTTTACACCTAATGCAATATATACAGCTTTACACAGTAGTCATATATATCTAAACTTTACATAGCTCTTTGTAATATTCAATTCTGACTGGCCAATCGCAGAATTCTGAAGAACACTGAACACAATGTAACATTGGCTATTGTCCCAGGCAACTCATTTCAACTCTAATTTCCCGATCTATGCTAGTTTCATGACTCCACTACTGTATTACACTGCAGCTTTCCCACCAAACCAACACAATTTAAAAAGAAAAAGTACAAATTCTTCATGTCCATTCACACATAATTCCAGTATAATACTGTAAGTGGGTTTCACACACACACACACATATATATATATATACGTCTGATACATACAGATAGAGATATCCAGTGAGGACTTTATCAGACACACATCAATAGCTGAGGCTTGAGGACTAGAAATGAGTAAAATCTGTATTGACTAGTTTTAGCTTATAAAAGCATAGAGTTATTGAGTCTTCTGATCAATTGGTCAACTTGCTCTTGAAGAGGCATTCAAAGGGGGGAAAACGCCAATAATGTCTCCTCTAGAAAACAATGCAATAAAACTGTCTCAGCTACAGTACATCAGTGAACAGAAACACAAGTGACAATGTCAGACTTTTAACCCATGACTGAGCTCATAATAACAGCCCCAAACATCAATAAACACTAGAGTGTTCTTTCTCTCATAACTCATGACTCACAACTGTGCAATCAGACATGCAGAAAGACATTTTCACCACATGAGAATTCACAGACCAAAGTTCTGCTGGCGTATTGCAGAAGTTACAGCATGTCAGATTACACTGTCCTCAGATCACCATGTCCAGGCTTGAGTTTTACACCACATATCAACAGGCGTCAGGTTAACTGTGTATGACACATCAACCTCTCGATCCATGACCAGGCTTGGCAGACTAAATATAGGAAAAACAAAACTGTTGAACTGTATCTACATTCTGCACATCTCCACTGTCCATCCACTCATGAGCCACAGCCAAAATAAAAATGAGCATAATTATGTCCCATGAGCCAGAGAGCATTAGACAGAGTAGCAGCAGAGTCCGGACGCCAGAATTTTTTCGCTGCTGGGCCGCCAATGTCAAGCAACATGCCAAAGCTGCAGCTAACATCCATCTGCAAAACCTGTGCTAGATGACTTCCTTAACACCTAATATCAAGCAACTTCCAGCATCCGAATTACACAGAAGATATTAGAAGCCATAGCTCTGGTACCCCACAAACTTTGCCTGGTCTTTCTTTTAGATCTTTCTTCTAAACTTCACACATTTGTATCATTAGGAATAAACATGATAACCTGGTGATAACACAACAATTGCTGACATCCAGTGAGTGTATAGAGTAATACAATTAAAGCTGAACAACAAGTAAAAATAACAAACCCTGAATCTGATTACAAACTCAACAGGACAAGTGACAGCAAAAAAATTATGTGATTAATTTATAGATAAACAGCATCTCATGTTATCAATCTTACAATGTTTTCATCGATTAACAGGCTTTCAGTTTAATTATATTCTGACATTCTTAAGAAGGAAGGCTATAAGGCTGAGGATAAAAAAGGTGAGGAGGCTGATGAAGAGACAGGAAGTCTTCCAGCAAACACACAACACAGACAGATGGAGAGACAGAAGCACTTTCTACAGTGTGTAAAGCGACAGGTACGTGTACCAGCTGCCATCACAAGATAACTGGATTACAAGCACAAACTTTACTAAAAAGAATTACTGGGGTGAATGAGTTCTGAGGGGTTTCCATGTAACATGCTGAGTATGAAAGTAAGAAACCAGTTCTGCATGTGTGTTGGGGGGAAATGTGATGAGCACTGCTATATTGCACTGAATTACATTACTAATATAGCTTCATGTTTCACTATACGTCCCAATCAAGAAAACAAGGCCCAAAGCTACCACATCTAAAGCTTTTCCCAGAGACCCTTCAGCCTGTCATCCGCCGTTTAACTGACTACAAATCTGTACACTGAAGGTTTAAACAGAAGAATATCTCAAGCAATTTCCACATAAATAAACAAATGAGTGTTCAATGAAATGTCATTATGCCAATAGTTCACCTTTAAAGAGCTCATAGAATATTTATGCAATTGTAAAAATAACACAATATACATTTAGTAATTTTAAAATTTCCTTTACAGAAAATGTTTTGAATATAAAATATTGACTGAGCTGTATTGTTCCAATGAATTTTTGGACAATAAAACTCACATTTAAAATTGCTTTTGAATATTTGAGTTTCTTGTAATATCGTTTACAATGACACACTCATTTTTGTGTTCTGTTTTTTTCTATGACAGCGTTTATTTTTCACCTAAATTAAATCTACACCTGCCATTTGATTTTGAGAAGTAAATGCATGCCCTATTGCAAAACAGCTACACATTCTGACCCAATACTTTCAACTCCACATTAAAAATTTACAAATCCTAAAGGCACCACAGTCAATATCTTGCTGCCAATTGAATGGTGCAAAACATCACCAGCATTGAGGCGTTCAGAGCAGATACGTCTGTTAACAAGCTTTCTGCTATTACCACATAGCTCATCTGCTCTCAATATGTCTTGAGTTGAACAGTGCATGTCATATTCCCAATGAGTTTTCCAGCAGCCTGTAGTAGTAGTAGAGTCTTTTAAATAAACAACTGTATTACTGTTCTCTTCTGTGCTGGCTAAAAGCCAGAGTGCCATACAGCATGCAAATCTGGGAAAGTTTGGGCTGTGAAAATAAAGTGTGTTTAAAGCGCGTCCCATCTGGGCTTTCTTGTACATACATGCTGTTGATCACAATTTACAACCCGTTGGCTGAAATGGTTACCATACTGTGTGTGTGCGGGCAGGAACGCACACTGACTTCCTCCAGCACTTCTCGCTTTCAGTAAGTGTTAACTAACTACATTTTGATTCAAATAAAGTATGGGCGGATATTCATTGTCAGACATAATGCAGCCTAACTGTGAAAGAGTGGTTCAGAAGTGTTGCGTTTCCATTGTGGTCCCTCTGGGACACATAAAAGCAGCTTTCTACAAGATTTGATCAATTCTTTTCATATTATTCCTTCTTACGCAGATCCCTTTGAGCTGAGGGAACACAAACAAAGCTACTGTAAAAACTGTGAAATGATTGTGAAGGGGTTTCATAATAAACACTGGTGACCCTACTGTCAGGAGTTCAGGTGACAGTGCAGACAGTCTGTGAAGTTTTAGAATTGCTTGCAAAATCAAAACAGTAGGAAAAAGTCTTTGTAATTCATTTTTACAAACAAAGAGAAAAAAGATTTTACAATGCCTCTGTTTCAGCATGTAGTGAGCCGCCTACATAGACAGCATTTTAGGACCTCACAGATATGTTGTCAATGTAAAGGTGTCTCAAACGGTAGATAGCAAGCTGCCTTCTAAGTTATCTCCTTTTGTCTACATTTTAAGGCAGCACTTTATGTATCATTGTATGTATCCTCTCTGGTGAATGCATTCCCATAATGCATAGCGACAAGCTCCATGGCAAAATGTAATCTAACATGTAGGATGAAGAAAGAAAAATGTTGATGATGAAATAAAAAAACTGAAAAACATTTGCTTTGTGTGAGAAGCTCTATTTGTTGCTGCCTATGTAAAGCCCTTAAAATTGCTCACCTATGAGGCTTCATTTAAGTGAGAATGATGCCCTTGAAAAGCTATAGGCAAAGAAGCTCAGCAGGTTTTAGAACAGAGCCCCGATGTTTACTGACGTATATCTAATTACTCTGCCTGATGTTGATTATAATAACATTATAATAACATATATAATATAATGCAATGTATTAACATTTTACCTAATATCAAGCATGATAAAGTATCAAAGAAATGTGTATGTGTGTATATATAAGGCTATGGTTATTTAGGTGAAGAGTGGTCTTTTTATATACGTCTCAGACACTCAGACACTGTGACAGTCAACATATTTCATACCCTCAGAGAAACACGCATATGACAGAAACCACGTTGACAGAAAACACAATTTAAATAGGACGGGACATTTTCTATAAACATGATAAATGTCTAACAGTTTTCATTTGATATTATGTAAACTTGCATATCTGAGGTTTGGCCAGACGTGGACAGAAGCTGCAGTCTATTCCAACAAGATATGCAGCAATGTTGCAATGTTGTGATAATGTTGCACACTGTAATATACAGTCCTGTGGAGCGCATACAAAACTTCACAACTGGGTCTTTACACTTTTAGCTTCAAACACGGCCATTACTAGCATAGTGACTACAAATTAGCCTTTGAATAAGAGAAAATATTAATTAAAGTGACCTAAAAATAGTTGTGTTGGTAAGGAACTTATTCTAGGGATCTAGAAAAGAGGGATCAAAGGAAATGTGTTTATTAATTGAAAGTGTTTAGTACGTCATGGTGGAATAAAGCTGTCTTGAAAGCTTAAGTTTGTGGTGGCAGATGAAGTCTGTGCACTGTCAAAGAGAGTAACGTTACACTGCAGTCAGACTTCTGTGCACATATTACACATATAGCTTTGATTTTTTCCATCATCTACACTTGAAAGACAGACAAGTGTAAAATCACAGGTGAGATGCCTGCTTTCTCACTTTCTGTTTACTTCATCTACAGCTACAAGATAATTATTTCATGATGTGATCTTTTAAATGAGATATTTTGTGTTTTTACTTGTCAGTTGCAGTCTCTGCAGTGTATTTGTTAAAACATGCAATAAATCAGCCAATAAAAATGTTAACAGTTACTAATAGAATTATCTAAATATCTCCTAAATATTTTTTTCTTTATATTTTTTATTGTGATCGTGATACAGAAAATATAAAGCACAATTACATAAAATAAAACAAAACATCACATAATGAAGTGCTAAGTGCAGAACTCAGAGCCTGTGACCTGGTTGAATTTATTAGGTGGAATACAGGAAGAAGACTTGAGGACCAAGACCAACTTTGCCTGATTTTGTAAATTATTTCATTTAATATTGTATCTGATGTTGTTGACACGAAGTAGAGACATAAGTCTGAAACCTTGTAAAGGAGATACCTTTTGAAACCAACCTCTTCATATTTTTTAGTTAAATTATCTATGTGTACTGAGTTATGGTCTATTGAACCTATAGGTTTTAACGGAAGTGATAAGGTAAATTAATTTTGCCAAATTAAAGACTAGATGAAATGAAATAGTACATGGTGTAAAAACATTCTAGTGATCATCTTTAAGATAACATGTCTATTTTTAAAACTGTTCCATTAGTTTTGCCATGGCTCAATACATATCCATACATATGATTAACATAATTATGCTTTCTGATGCAGACTCTGTGTGACAATGTGTATCTATGTTAAAGTTCTCTTATATTACTATTATAAAGAATAGTGCTCATTTTAAATGATAAACCTCCCCATTACCTCACGGACAGAGCCTGACATAAGCGCCATTTCAAGGAAAGAACCAGCAGGGTAAATCAACTGCTCATTACATTATCTTGTAGGATACTGATCACCGGTATCTGATCATAACGGTAAAAACATAACACAGAGCTGACAGTAGAGTCTGACCCTTCTAAATCCTTACTGTCTCTTTCTAAAGAGCAACCAGCCCTTCAGCTCTTCAGCTCTTCAGCTCTTCAGTTTACGTATGTATTGAGAGACCAAAATGAAAGATCTGTGGAAACCAATTAAATTATGACAGTGCAATTCTCATTACTGTAATGTGTCTGGCATTTTGTTTTTTTTAACTTTTCATTACTTTCAGTAGTGAGTCTTATTAGATCTTTTTTACTGTACTACAATGATGTTTCAATCAAAATTAGCATACATTAAAGACAGTCAACAAATACTACTTTGTATATGAACACCTTTTAATTTAAATAAAACATCAACTTTTCGCATTATTATATTTTTACATTTGAATTAAGATACCAGAATTTGAGGGGATGTGCTGAATTGTCTTACAAATATAGTGTTAAATAATGTTATTTTAAGACAAACATAATTTTGTATTTATGTTATTATGACAGAGTTAATGAGATTCACTTGAATACTGGCCTAATTTCGAATCACTATTATGACTGATACAATGTAGATTTCATTGGAATAGTTTATAGTTAATAAAGTCATAAATTCATGTTGTCAAATATTGAAGGAACCTGCCAAGCAGCTTTTGACAATCTTTATTTTCCGCTTTCCCTCTCTGCACTACAGCATGTCCACCGGCTCTATCATTAAACATTTCTCTATGATTCATAATAAGCTCATTAAAATACAATCACCTTAGAAACAAACTTCAAAGCTCAGACAGCCAAACCGAGCTGTATTTCCAGCTCTCAGGCACTTCCTGTTTGAAGCGCTTGTGCTCCCACAGGTTATCAATGCATCTTTTGATTGTTGCCTGAGAAGGTGCTTCATTTATATTCCTCAGTATTAGTGTGGCCCCGCAGATGGCTCACAGTAGCCCGATTACACTGATCTACAACCAGTTTCCCCACAAAAATCCTTAGTATAACCTTTATAAGGGAGACCACCAAATCTGAGTTCAGACTCTTGACAGGAGATCTCCACCAACAGTCAACAGATGTCAGAGGCTGTACAGGCAGTGATATTCTCATTGTGGTGCTTCACACTGATGTTCTGCCCTGACGTTCCTCCAGATTCTCAGATGGCAGCCCTGACCTACTTAACACAAAGACAAAAGCCTCAAACAAACTCAACGATGAGCCTGCAGGACAAATGATATGCAACATGATTGTATATGTACTCTCCTACAAGTCAACTGTTTTTCAAATGCATCATAAAACGTTATATTATAGATTATTGTAGCTTGAAAGAGAAGAGAAATAATTTATCTTGATTCACAGTTATAAAAGTTGCTTGCTGAAATAATATTTTGCTTAAATTATTGTTATTAGGTTCTATATAATCTTTAAATTATATATATTCTATAACATTACTTTAAAGTTGATAGTAGAATATCACATCAAGTGAAATTATGCTTTTGATTTAATTCCATTTGATTTTAACTATACTCAGGGTTCATTGATTCTAAAGACTAAAGGAAGAGGAACTTGCTTTCATACAGAATCTCACATTTGACACTTTAACTGTAAAAAAACGGAAATTTGAAGGATCCCCTCCATTTTCTGAGCCAACAGTTAAATAAATCATGTTTTCACTGAAAAATAATACTATCCTGTAGCACTGTACAGCCAGCCATGAAATGGACAGACAGACAGACAATAAAACAGACAGTGAAACAGATAAAACAGACAGTGAAACAAATAAACAGGTATATTCCTTATTATATTATATATGTAAATGTCATACATCAAATATGTTTTATAATACAGCAAGACTGTAAATGTAATGGCCAGCGCTACAGAGATTCTAAGAGCTGTCCAGAGTGCTGAAGGGATTTCTTGAAACCTGTTGGTGCACAGACAGCTCGTAACTTAAGCTAATTCATATCAGTATTATATTATCAGCAGGATTACGTCTGTTATACATGTTGAATATTGATATTTAAACACAAATGGCACGTTTCAAGCTATCAGGGTAGATCGGGCAATACTAATCTCACTGTCTGAGAGATACATCATGGGATGCGATAGTGGTCCTGTGATAATCACACAGTCATATCAAAATGAATATCCGCTGACAAGATTTTATTCAGTAATCAGAAAAATAGATTGAGTTGCGTTGACGAAACCAATGGAATAGCAAATAGCGACTATACGGTTTTTATTCGGTCATGAACGCATGCAGAGACATCACGACACATCATCACGGACATAACATAGTAACAGCAGCATCGATATCAAAGCCATGTCTCTTTTATAATATAATAAAATCGTCTTTAACGATATAGCGTGTAAACCTTTGAAAAGCAAATCCTATATTGCGGCAACATTACTTGATACTTTATTTGGGATTGTAGGCTCGATAAATCGTTGAATTAGTTTTAAAATAAAAAAAATGCTCTTGAAGTGCCTTTATCCTAAACTTTCGAGTTAAAAATAATGTATGTGCATGTGATTTACAGTCCGAGTATGACTTGACTGTATGGGGAACTCGGGACGAAATATATATTTATATATATCTAGATTTTCCGCAGTAGAAGAGGGACGTAAAAACACACTTACATGGACGTGATGTTCCTGAAGAGCTCTTCAATGTCATTATTGTTACTGCCATTGCCCGTCGGATCTTGTAGCGCAAGTAAAGGGAAGAAATTTCCACTGTCGGACTTATTGCAATAGATTTCAATGGGCGAACAGCTGCATGTCGGCGGACAGTCGAGCATGGAGCTCCAATAGCCCTGGAAGATGCAAGAAAGAAAGAGAAACCTCCAGGTGAAAACTGGAACCGCTGAACAGAACCACACATCCATGACTTTTGACTCCAAAACGACTCGACGTCTTCCAGGGAGGATGATGATGAAGATCGTGAATGAAGATATGAGCGTTAAATGTCTAAATGCGTTGGCTACATAGGATAACGCTCGCCGATGAACATCGTATAAGATTGGCTTCTTGAGAAACTCCTTGACATGCTCTGGATTGTATTCCTTTAGAGAAAGAAACAGTGGAAATGCCACAACTCGCCCCGACTTTCCATTCCACAGTCCATGGTAAGGTTTCTCTTAGTCTCCAAGCCGAAGGAAAGTACTGGTGATGCTCCGGGTGACGAGTATGAAGTCCCACCTACTGGACGGAATTAAGAGAGGGGTGAAGATATCAGATTCCTAAACGGATTTAACGAAGCGTTTTATTCAAGGTTGCCCGACAACGACTCTTATTTGTCTCGCTTCCTGAAAATTAGCTTCTTACAGTTGTCGTTGTTGACTTTGTTTCACGCCTTATTAGCTTATGCATCATTGGTAAATTCTCATTTAACACAGACCAGTTGTCACATGGTAAAGTTACAAGGTCTGTATCTTATAAGCTAAAATGCATTTTGTAAAATAAAATGTTGTAAAATTTGTTTTCTCTAGAATTTTTTTTAATGTAAACTTTAAAAATGTCATTAACAATTATGGGGTCAGGCCCATCAATGGCACCAAGGGAAATATTTGTGGAAATTTCTGATAATGACATTAGGAAGAGCAGTTAAAGAAAATATAAGTAAAATGCATTATAACACAATAAAACGATGTAGAACTTTTTACAAACAGGTGGCGCGGTCATCAAATTTTTATGAGGCTGTCTGGATGTTGTGACAATGACACTTACAAAGTTTTAAGTCAATACACAAATGTTTGTAAAGACAGGCTGATTTTCATTGTATATGTTTGTCGTCAAATTTGTTGACATGGTAAAAGAGAACAATTTGAAGAATCAACATGAATTCCAGTCGTGGGTGTCCATAACAATTTTCCGTAAGGATACACAATTGGGTTTGTTCAATACTGCATTTTGTGACAAAATTCAAAATGTTTGATGCTCAAATGGCCGACCATGGAACATCAGACATTGTTTGACTCGACATGCCTCAAGGAATCTAAAGAGACCACTCCCATAATTTTAGACCAAAGTTTTAAGCAAAATAGCCATTGTTGGACTAGTAGTTGGCACTGTGATGAAACTGTGCATGCACCTTTATCTATGCTTGCACCAAGATGCAGCCCCAATTTTTATGTGCTCAATACTTATTGATGTGGTATACGAGAACAGTAAGAGGTATCGGAACAGATTTTATAACCTTTTTGTCAGGGGTGTCTCTAGATGCTACATAACAAATTTCAGGCAAATCGGACAAAAGCTATATGAGGAGTTCAAAAAGTGTTTAACAGAAAATTCAAAATGTAGGAAAAATGTATAATGAAAAATTATGTCATAGGGCACATTGGAACCGGCATGAGCCAAGGACTCAGAATAAAAGAATTTTGAAACGTTATGAGCATAAACATGATTTGAACTGTTGGTGGTGTTAGAGGGTTTGAGGTAGAGACTCCAAACTGGCTTTGGTAACATTTCAGACTGTCCTCTAATTGTGTGCCAAATTTCATGACTTTCTTATGTACGGTTCCATGCTCCTGCTATGGACTTTTTAAATTTGGTGGCTCCTTAGCTTCTGTGACTTCAAGTGTCTATCTAGTATTTCTTGTCTTTTAAATAGAAAATTCTGACATACTACTAGTTTTACATACTGATTTTCATTGTGAGGTCTGTTTCATGAGATCTTAGTAGTGTTTTCTAATTTAATCGGCACCAAGCCATGCAATGCTTTATATGTATTTATGTATTTTAAAATCGACCCTAAAATGAGTTGGTAGTGCAAATCTAAAACTGAAGTAAAATTACTGAAGAAACAAGTTCCTGCAATCTGACAGCTTGTGGCCATACTAAAGTGAGTGGCTTTTCATATTATATCATGTTTCTAAAATGTTATTTAAATAATGCTGAAGTGTCTGATTTAAATCCAAAGAACTTGCGCAGTATATGTTAACTGGACTAATAAATGCAAATACAGTTAATATAAGTACTTTCAATTGGAGTCAAGTTTGGAGTCAACTATGAGGAAATTAATTCAGGTAACACATGGGAGAGAGAAATTGAGTGAACCAACAAAAGCCGTGGAACTAGTTAACAAATTTACAGTGAACCTGCATGTTTTTTTTAGTTGCTGTTTCCCATAACATCAATGGTTTTATTGGCACCACTATCTCTTGTTCACTAGCATTTAGGGTTTCTATAGGGACTGTAATTTCACAGGATCACTGGTAGAATGAATCATTGGCTGTAGTCTGCCCTTTCTGAACCTTTTCATGTCAAACTCCTGACAGGAAACGCCTCGCTGACCCCCTCAGCCTGCTTATTCTATCTTTTAAGCACTTTAGCTTCCAAGAAGTAATTTAGAGCAATCAATGCAAAAACAACTAGGCACAAAAATAGCTTTTCAATCAGGCAGGGCCCTCATTAGCAACTGAGATACACGTTACACACGGTATTGTATTCTGAAAACTAGACATCTGTACAAACTGATACACAGGATTAATAAGTGTTAATTCTGAACAAAACAGAATTTACCTAAATTCTATTATTTTTTTACTTTAGAACTGTATAGGTAAATTTTACAAAACCTATCAAGAAAATGTATGGATAATTTTTCACAAAATCATAAGACATGATAAATAATAACATTTAAACATCATGGTAGTATTTGTTGATCTCCCTTTAAATTTATGTTGGTTTATAACATAAATTGTATTACAGTAATGAGAATGTAATGAAAATTTGCATTTAGTAAAATGGCTAATTTAATAATTTAACAAAAGTACTCAAAGCTTTGGTTGCATCTTTATTGTCATAAGTATATCTTTCTTTATGCAATACATTATTTGTTTATTTTTGTTTTGGGGATTTTTGAAAATTGGACATACAATGTATGTTTTTGGTGCATTGTGTATTTTATGTGGATTGTGATTTTAGATGTAAAACTCCAATCCAATGTTATTGTGGAATATCTTTTACTCTGTTATACTCTTATCTTTGTAATATTGCAGTCTGCTTACAGTACAGTAACAATCCATGCAGAAATGAAGATCATTCGAAGAGTTTAACCTTTATCTTACAGTGTTACAATGTCAACACATTGGACTGAATCCAGGTAGAAGTTTGAAAAAAAGCTTTAAAATGTATTAGTGTAGTCCAGAGTGGTAAACAAAAATTAATTATTATGATTACTGGCTGATATGTCATGTAAAGTAGAATAGCTATAATGACGCGGAATGTACAGAAGAGGGCAACACAACACCCGAAGCAACAGAGCGCCCAAGAGTCATGATGAGCAGCTGCTGAAACATCTTCTATCATTTACTCACCCTTGTGTTATTCCAAAACTGTTTCCAAAACTGTAGGACATTTTTGCTTCTGAGGAACACAAAAGAAGATGTATGTTGGTATTGTAAATATAGAGATATAAAAGATATAACACATATATAAGGGATATATAACTACTGGTCAAAATATAAGGTTCACTTGACAAAAATGCTTCTTATGTCTTAAAAATCTTTTAATCTGAAGGTTTGTGTTTCAATGTTTAAAATTAATTTTGTAGACAAAATATAATTGTGCCAACATATTAATTTATTTATTATTATTTTTTACTTTTTGAAATAATTACTTGGACTGAATAATGAATAAAATGCAGCCAATAAGAGTCCAGCATAGATGAAAATTCCTTCAATACTGTTTAAAAAGCTTCCCAGGTTGAGACCTCAAGCAGCTGGATGATAAAATGTGTATGATTTTACAAATTCTAGACATAGGGAGACTACACTGAAGATGTTAAAATATAATGTTTAATTATTATTAAGTCATTTATTTTTGCTGTTTTTAGTCACACCATAACTCCCACAGTTAATGTAATAACTGTGTTATTCCGTGGTTTTGATGGGTTTACTATTATTCTAAAATGTGGACAAAATATAAATAAAGAATAAATTTGATTTTTCAGAGAGACAAACTTTAGATAACAAACTTTAAATGTAGGGTAGACAATTTCAGAGAGGTTAGCAACAGCAAGTCCTAAACAGAAAAAATGAGGACTTCATCAGGTTGCTGTTGCTAACCTCTCTGAAATTGT
>JAZGTI010004929.1:12445-26702 GCA_036877585.1 Botia kubotai | reverse complement strand
AGCAACTTACAATGCATGAAAATATGAAAAGTAATCAGTTTGCGTGTCTCTGGAAACAGAACCCATGACCTTGGTGTTGCATCCGATATGTTCTACCTGTCAAGCTACAGGCACTCGGTTTAGGGAAGGCAGGCTAGAAAAAAATTCAAAGAGAAAACTTTGCAAACATTTGAAAACACATCATTTGAGAAATAAAGTTTTTATCTAACCTCAATTTCAACTGCTAAATATATGAAAATAAATCAATTATGAAAGGTCAAATGACATCGGTTTTTCATTTAAGTCACTGCGTGAATTTATTCCTACTGCATGAAATATGAGCTGATGTTTTGGCTGAGCAAGAGCTATATTGGGATTCACAATAACTTTCAGATCACTGGATATAGAGGGCTATTCTAAGAAGCAGGAAGTATATTTAGACTCTAAATGATGTGTAACTAAACCAGGGATATCAAACCCTGCTTCTAGAGGGCCACCAAACCTAATCAAACACACCTGAACTAAATAATCAAAGTCTATGATGCCTTGAATATTACAGTCTGGTGTGTTGAGGCGGCGTTAGAACTAAACTCTGTAAGAATAAGTTTGTTTATATGCATCTATTTTAGATGCACTTTTTGGTCACGCTTACAAGTGTGTAGCGAGAAGTGTTTGCGGTCGGCGGCCGTGGATCCATCTTCTCCTTCTCCGAGAAGATACTGGATGGACTGAAGCTGGAAGCAAGGGTCTGACAGCAGCACCGATGCGGCCCGTATGATCCTGAAACACAGTCACATTTAGTGTTGATGATGTTGTTTTTATGTTCTCTGCAGGTTTAGTATTTTTGCTCACACTTAAACTCAACCCCAAATGCATAACTTGTCATGCAACAATAGTGCACATAAACGCTATCTTAAAATGAACTGGCCCGTTGTGGTTTATTACAACCAACCAACCAGAACACCCTAGCATTGTACATTTAGACATTTATTCATTTAGCTGACGCTTTTACCCAAAGCGACTTACAAATGAGGACGAGGAAGCAACTTCAACTACAATAAGAGGAAACAGTGAATAAGTGCTATAGACAGGTCTCAGGGATTTCAATTCAGTATAAGAATTTTTTTTTTTATTAGTTAAAGAAGTTACTTTAAGACGTTACTAAATTGTGGCAGGCAAGTTTAGCCCAGGCAAAAGTTACTCAAATTTTCTTTAGTAAATTTCAAAAATGTAGTTTTCACTGTTTTAACGATATCACTGACGGAGCTACCGAATGTGGCATGACACAACAAGCAGCCAAGTGACCGAGAAAAAGCCAAGGGAACACAGCTGTCAGGTTGTGAGAGAACAGAGCCCTTCCCGTCAAACACAAATCATGTGATGGGCCAACACACTTCCAGCACAGCTTGGAAAAAAACCATCACCACAGTATAAATAAACATGCCTTTCTTTTTCAAAAAAAGCATAAACAATGTTTCCAGTCTGATTCCAAACACTATCCTGACTGTCTAGGGATTTATACTGAAATCAAATGAATCGCACTGCTTCTTTCCTGTTTGTTGTATCGTCCATATCGCCAAAAAAGGAAAAACAAAGGCGAGTGATTCATGAAGCTGCAGTTGTAGCCATTACACATTAAAACCCAAGCCAACGCTTCCCGCCACCCGAGCGCACCTGCTGTGTTCATCCAACCCTCGCTGATCAATCTTTCATGTGTGTTTTTCCGAGCGGACCACATACGCCCACTCGTGTATATTTCCTTATGATGCAAGCAAAGGAAACAGACTTTTCATAATGCAATGCGGAGTTAAAAATAAAAAATAAATATGACCACTGCTGCTTCTGAAATACTCTGATTGATTCTCCACTAAATGTACAACTGTAAGGTTTCTAGGTTCTGCTTTTCCAAGCTAAAACATCCAAGAATTCCTCTCACCGCCCATTTGCAAAAACATAAGATGCATTTATCTATACTATATGGTATTTTGACGTTTTTCATACAATGGTGATATGGCGTACTAGGTTGAATGGGTCACATAATTAAACAAACATGTAAGATATCTGAGCAGCTTAATTTTTTGCTAGACAAATGTGTCAATGTGGACGCAGGGAAACGCATAGAGAAAAAGCACCTATTTCAAATTTATGCAGATTAATGTGAACTTAAAACTGTAATTACATGGATGTGTTTTTGCTAGACTTGAGTATGCAGGAAAATCAAATGCATCTCTTATGTAATGCATCCCTTTTACAAGTAACATTCCCCGGCAAAGACTCGACGGTGCGGCAGGAATGTTGTCCAAATAAATTTGTGGAAGATATACACAGACACAAGCCAAAAAATTCAGGACATTCCGAGAGACAAACATTCGAGCAAATACATTTGCGTCACACACAAACACACAAAGCTGGCCGCCGTGTTTACAAGACATGGCTAGCTCTCATGCTAAATTAGCGATACAGTACACACGCTCACACAACAACGATCAAACAGAGGTCTAGTAAACAAATCACACATACACAAGATCAGTGCACATCTGACAACCCTCCTGCTGTGATTTAGGGGCCACAGAAACATTACATACATGATTATCAGCATAAAGTCAGGTTCATTTTATAGCTTATCCTGTCCGAGAGACCATGTGACTGACAATACAGGCAGGTTTCTCCACAATAATAAACCGGTTTAAAAAAACATATTTGTTGGTTCACAAATGACTTTCGAAAAAAAATTAATTGGCATCATTGTGCGTACAGAACATTTTATGTACGATAAATATTTTGGGTACAGCATTGAGTCACACCTACTGTATGTGTACAACGTCAAATCTGGACCAATTGAGGGAAGTTAGGAAACACTACAACAAACTGTAATAATGACTAATTATTCTAATCTGCCAAAAAAACCAAACAGTCAGAAACGGGCTGTAAAACGTCCCAGTATGACAGCAGGTGTCTCTTAGTGAGAATGAGTCTGTAAACAGCAGAGGCTATTTATGGAGTCTGTGGCCCCCAAAAGACAGACACTGACTCACAGGCCCCATTCTGAGCCTGAGTCCTGCCTTTCTAAGCACAGCGGGGGTGACAGCTGAGCATGGGGGAGGATTGTTGGAACAGCTTTTATCACTATATTATTTTTTGAAGGATGTGAGGGAATCATGAGCGAGTGTGTGACATATGGCTCACGATTCTCTCACATCCTTCAAAAATGTGCCCCGATTCATTCAGACTCACAGAGCATACTAAAGGCCCTTCGGCGAAAGGCACAGCAAAAAGACAAGTGAACTATTTTTAATACTTATTTACAGCCTTCGGGGAAAGAAAAGCAAATGACAGTACAGGAAAGGCACAAGGATCAAAATTTTAAGACATAAAAACAGACAAAAATCAATTTGACTAAACTTACAGGCTATTCACTCAAGGTTCTAATCTGATTTAAGCACATTAGCCGGTGAGAATCAATAGCTGTTTTTTTTTTGACAATGTCAGAAAGCGACAGAATCAATAGCTGTTTTTATTGTAAATTTTACTCAAGTTTTTATTACAATAATAAAAGCCAACAGCGGGTAACCTGTCGTTAGCTGTTAGTCATTTTGTAAATTGCCATGCGTTTATAATATGCCTGGGTTTATGGGTTTCCAGTAGATGCTGGAACGTGGATCAGGGAATTGCTCCTACTTGGAAACAGGAGCATCAGTGAGGTCAGACACTGGTTTTGGGTGATGAGGTCTGGAACACACAGCGTTTCGATTCATCCCAAAGGATTTTAGTTGGGTTCAAGGCCTTGTGCAGTCCTTTCACACCAGGCACACTAAATTATTTCTTTACAGCCCTTGATTTGTGCACAGGGGTATTGCAGAAGAAAGGAGCTCTATGTACTGCACTATAAAAGTGTGCAGTATGTCATTGTAGTAAGATTCACCGTAATTAATCTGTTGTTTGAGGGTGTCCAAATTTTGGCCATTCACAATACATGACACTGTACAAAACATGCATTAAGACAGCTATATGACAGCATATGGACTCTGACCCCAGGGATATAACGCTCTGATACCGACAGCACTTTATTACACTCAGAAATGAGAAAGCGACCAACGAAAAGAGCCAATTTAGAAACAACATCTCAAATCTTCCCCCTGTTTTATTCTCCGCTGCATGAAGCCCGTCTCAAGTATTTGTACAATACGGCACAAACAATCTGCCTCAATTTTTGTTATGTCTTGTCTCATTTTTATGTTTATGAATTGTCTGGAGTTTTTTTGTTTCGCGTGTTCCAAAATATCCTCGGTTATAGATCAGAGACGAGACGGTTTTCGGCAACAAGAACTCACGCTGAGCCTCAACAATAAGGCAACATCACATCTAATTGTCCAAGAGCAAAAGACTGATACGCTGTCTGACTCGTTCTGGTAAAAAGAATTATTCGACTCGATTCATTGGATGGCGGTGAAGAGGGCCTGATATTTGAACAAGCTGCAATTACTACAAAGCTGCTTGAAAAACACAGAAGAATAGAGAATCTGTTAGTATCCTATCACTGTCATTGTGCTGGGTGCTTCAAATACATTACGGTGTTAAAGTTATTCCTCAACATAGCAGAACAATGATCATTCCAAGATGTACATCTACTTGCCTTCTCTGAATCTTTTTTCTGAAGATTTTTTAAGTCTTTGATATGTCAACAAACCCTCTGAGGTGGGTTAATCTGAGTCTGCCAGTCAGCAAATGTGGGAGATGTTCCCCACCTGAAAAGCTTATGTTGCCATTAAAATCATACCAGTATGCTAATATTTTTAAAGATTAACAGATTTTTATTCTTGTCTGTCAGAAAGTAAAATGTGCTTTTAATTTCAAACGAATATTTTACTTCAAAACCAGCGGCATTAGCGAGGTCATACACCGATGCTGTTTGACGGCGCCTGGAACACTCAGCATTTTAATTCATCCAAAAAGTTTTCTGTGGGTTTTCTGTGGGTTCAGGCTAACCGGATTCCCGTAAATCACTTCTTTATGGCCTTGCTTTGTGCAAGGGGCATTCATACTGCAACAAATGCCCTCCCAAATGGTTTCCACAAAGTCAGAAGCACACAACTGTCGAGAAAGTCATTGTGTAGGATGTTTATAATTAAGATTTGTCCTCACTAAGGTGACTTGATAATTGGAAGGGAGTGTCAATAAACTTGCGGCTATGACACTGTGCAAAACAAAGAGAAAAAAAAAATAGAGGAAATTGTAATTCTGGTTTCTGAACTCACAAGTGGTTTCTGAACTCACAAGTGGTTTCTGAACTCACATCTGCTACTTTTAATATAAACAAATGTCCTCTGAACATTTATGACATGTCACTCTGTTTGTCCTCCGAGCAACCATTGAGAATCAAACATCCACCTGTCTTGGATACAATAACAGACCCCCAGGTACTTCCAGCACCTTGTGTAGCATCTATCAAACTGCTAAAAGCTACTTCCATTAAACAACACGCCAAAACTCCTGCTGTTTGCCATGAATCACCTCCTATCCGTAAAAAAAAATGAGCAATCTGTCATGAGGCGATAGATGATGTCACCATGTCTAATGACAAGGGCGCGTGATCTTCGAGATGGATTTGGGAAAAGTTACCGCGCCTGTCTTAAACTTCATGATTCTTGATGCACTTTGAAAGTGATTTCGAAGGTGTTTCTGAAAGCAGACGTCGTGTCGTGCTGGAGAGACGCGGTAAAGACGTCAGCAGGGACACCTTAATAAGCGCCTTTGACGCTTCACTGGTTCTTAGGTCAGAGTTATCAAAAGGTGCAAAACAACTTCCTGCTCAAATTGATGGTTGTCTGGAAGAATATACGGGAGAGACTAAGCTATTAACCTTAGGGTTCCACTTCCTGTCCTACTGCCTGTTTCCTTCACTTTCAGAGTATTGTTTTGAAAAATGAGCAAGCTCAGGGCCAGGAAACCAATTTTCCAGAACATTGTCATTTTAGAGGACTGTCGACAGTGAACAACTCAAACGCTCAGTGAAATATTTTACCTTAGGCAACAAACCTGCTGAAACCGGCCCTCGATAATCAATTACAGATGTAAATGGTTGAAGATGATGAGAAGTAATGAGTTGTTGGTTACAGGGACCCAGAGAAGTGTGACAGTGTGTGTAGCAGCACATACAGACCTTTGGCAGTGGCCCACGGTGGTGTATTTAGAGGATAATGTACGATGACAGTAGTCAAAACCTATGACCAAGGGGCAGAGACAGCTTACACAGGTTCTAACACTCTAGCTAGTGCACAATGGGCTGCAACCCATATAAATATCATTGAATCAAAGACAAAGGTTCTCCCAGCCACACAGAACAGATACACCCACAAGCTTTAATGAGTATGAGTAACAGCAGGTTTATTGCATGCACACAGTCACAATGAATGCTCAATGAACTGAATATTCTAACTGGAGAACCAAATGGAAATTGGTGTCAGTTCAAATCTAGTGTGACATCTAAAAGCAAGTAAATGATTACTTCTTAATGATAACACTTACTCATTTAAATTTTCCTAGTCGGAAATAACAACACTGTGGTCTTAAAGTCTTTGTGTGTTTTTTAAAATGACTACATCACGTCCCAGTTTAATACACAGAGACTTCTGTAAGTAATGTATAAGTTCTGAATATGAGTAATTTGTACATTCTGTATAAGTGTGTAAACACTTTGGCTGCGGCGATATTGAACAACTTGACGTGTCAACTTCTGGCTTAACCAAAGGTGTAACTGTAAGTATTACTGTAAGTGTTCTTGACTGTAAGTATTTTGGTACACAATAATATTGGAAACAATATTTTTAAAATTATTGCTGAATTTTCAGCCGTATACAAATATATTTGTAGTCTGAGAACACGGAAAGGCTAATACAGTTGTCATTTCCAGTGTGTTTTGCGTGTTTTGTTTGCCATGAGTCTCTCATTGGTTGGACCGTTCTTTGCAAATCATGGATAGTGTATTGTTTCTGCTACGAATTTATGGTTCTTATTATTTAATTTGCATAAAATGTATTTATTATTTATTATTTTAAAAAAAGTAAATTAAAATTACTTCATGTAAAAGCGTATGAGTTGAAATAAAGCAGATTGACAGCATCAATTACATCAATTACAACCCCTGAGCTCATGGTAGCCCTGCCTTTAAAATTTTATAAGCCCTTTTAAAAAATTAATTTCCCGTAGAGAAAATGAAGGAGATTTTTACTTTTAAAACCTGACTGTGCTGCTAATGGCACTGAAATGAATCATTCCAAAATGAAAAACAGTGAGGTTTTACTTCTTAGAAACAATAACGCATTTAGCGTAAACGCACCATAAAACCCAACCCTCGTTTGTACATTAATGTGTATTTTTATCCAGCAATTAAAGGCTTATTCAGATCATCATTAAAGAACACTGGTCAATGAAATATTAAAAGCTAAACAGAGCAAACACAACCTGCCAAAGAGGTGTCTGTGAAGGAACATGAATAATTGGAAGACCACAAGGGATGGGAAAAAACAGCACCATCAGGGGAGGCTCTGGCAAACACATCCCTTTCATAATCTCCAACCAATCAGTACTCAGCAGAACTCCCCCCTCATAGTGCTCCTCCTCCGAAACTCCATGCCTGTCTGTTTATAGAGCGCAGAAAGAACGAGAGAGAGAGGGAGAGAGAGTCAGAGAGGGAGTGTTGTATATACTCAAGCGCTGCATGACAGAGACATAGAGAGGAAAAGGAGGAAAACCTGTAAAATACAGGAAAGGACCAATGGAAAGGAGAGTCGGATGATGAGAAAGAAAAAGAATTAATGAACAACCAGGATCTGATTCGTCAGTTTCTCCAGATGCCACATGGACACTTGAAGCTTCAAAGCCATCAGGATGAGAGTAGTTAAGTACCTCTAACCCAGCGTGCATGCTGTGTGACTTGTGCTACAAGACCAACAAAATGAGCAGACAAAACCTACACCTAAAATCTAAGGATTTTTGTTTTCATGGTCTGGAGCAACATATACGACTGTCTTATCCTCATCTTCTGGTTTAAGTAAACAACAGACGGTTTTGTTAGGGCTTTTGTAGAGCCAAGCTTGTGTGATGGGCTGTGCGCCCGTTGTTCAACTGAGAGCAAGATTATACAAACTAAACTGGACAGGATGCTGACTTTTCCAAAAAACATCTTCCAGCCCGCAGCGGCAAGCTAGCTCTTGATATTAAAAACCTCTTCCACCCTCTCGTAAATGTCACAA
The DNA here is from genome assembly GCA_036877585.1 of Botia kubotai. NCBI lineage: Eukaryota > Metazoa > Chordata > Actinopteri > Cypriniformes > Botiidae > Botia > Botia kubotai. The sequence goes on along the minus strand of JAZGTI010004929.1, from coordinate 18,471 downwards.
CTGCAAAACCACACCAACTGTTAAAAGGACGATGCACATAGGGTTGGGATTAGCCTTGGGAATGGGAGAAAACAACTGCTTATCTTTTCCTTCAATGAATTATAAAAGCTCTCCAATCCTCTCTACCTAAGAATGAACTGAAATCTGGAGCAGCACTCAAAATATATGAGATGCAATGGTTGAAAGCTGCATTCACACAAACAAGAGATATGAGCCGAAATACTTGAGGATGTCTGGAGTAACTTTTGGCAATCTTAAGGTAAAAGCAATTTTATGAAACTGTTATGCACTTCTAAGTATAAAATTTCACTGTACAATGTACTGTTGCTGAGTTGAGCTGACAGTAAGTTCAAATGAAATAATAACAGTTCTCTCATACATGCACTCTCATGCTTTCGTCTGAAATAACGGTACTAGAAAGGAAATGTCTGAACCAGTTATGAGCTGTATGCAAAAACTGATGTCTTTCGTTCTTTCTTTTCTTGCTATCTGTTAGATGTTTCATGATAGGAATACCTAATCCAGGCACCAGCTTCGAGTCAAACAGTCTGTGGAGTTCTACCCTGAGAAACTCTGGCTGCTCTGTTTAGAACCCGAAGCATCTTGACGACACAATGCTGTGTGCTCAGGGTGTGGCCGCACCCTTCATGATAAGCTCTTTCCTGCTGCAGCTAGCCAGGGCCAGCCTGCCTTCTGGTTGCTTGATTGCGTCCGATATCCTGAGCTGCACCAACCTTGGCCTCCAGCATATCCCAGCCGAGTTTCCTGTGATGGTGGCAACCTTGGACTTCAACCACAATCGCATAGAAAGGCTGGAGGATGGCAGTTTTGCTGGCCTACCCAAACTGGATACCTTACGGTTAGCCCACAATCAGCTGAGCAGGCTCAGTCCCGAGACCTTCCGGAATACAAGTAGCATACGACATCTGGACCTTTCATCCAATCAGCTGAATGTTATAGAGCAGCACTACTTTCACTATTTGGTAGGAATAAGGGAGTTGCTCCTTTACAACAACCGTATAGTAAGGGTAGAAAGCAAAGCCCTGAGTGGTCTTAGTAACCTACGTAAGGCCTACCTTAGCCATAACAGACTGACAGACTTCCCCTTCTTTTCAGTTCAGGAACATTCAAACCTTATTACCCTGGACCTAAGCTCAAACCGTATGCCCAACCTTCCAGTTGAGGACATTTCTGGTCTTCAGGAATCAGTGCAACAAGGGTTGTTTCTGCACAACAACACTCTAATATGTGAGTGCTCCATGTATAGCATGTTTAAACAATGGGAGCAGAGAGGGTTTACCTCGATAAAAGACTTCAGAGAGGAACACACTTGCTTGCTGTATGGCGAGCGACGTGCTTCAGTGCGGTTCCTCCAACATGTGAGATTCTTTGAGAACTGTACTTTGAAACCCCAAGTGGAGACGAAAAGTCTTAAAGTAGACTCTGGGGATTCCTTGCTTTTGGATTGCAAAACATCATTAAAAGGAAAGCATCTTGTCTACTTGTGGGTGTCCCCACGTAAGGAATATATTGCTCCTCCTGGTAATAACAACACACTGAGAATGTATGCAAATGGAACTTTGGAAATCCTGGCCGCACAGGTGGAAGACTCCGGAGTGTACTTGTGCATGGCTGTAAACCATCAAGAGTCCCTCAACGAGACTCAGGAAGTGAACGTAACTGTGGTGATGCACCATCAGGAGGTTGAGCCTTTCAACACAGGCTTCACAACCCTGCTGGGCTGCATTGTCAGCCTGGTTCTGGTCCTAATGTACCTCTACTTGACACCTTGTCGCTGCTGGTGTCGAAAGAAGCCCAGACTGGCGACGCCAAATCCTGCAAATGAATGCAGTGCCCAATCATCTATCCTGACGCCCACACCACCCGCCACCACGGAGGGCCCCGGTCGCAAGGTCAGTAACAACAAGCATGTGGTCTTTCTGGAACCCATCAAGGAGGCACAGAACGGGAAGCCGCGGGCAGCACTGGCCCTCGAGCACCAGAAGCTGACAGTAACACGGAGCGATGCTGACTCAGTCACCTCCGTCTTCTCAGACACCACAATTGTGCCATAGCGGCTGCTTACTGTTATCCTGCTGACCTGCTCAAGCATGGGTCCTACAACGTGACAGTATGCAACTGCACAGCTACTCAGGACAGTTCAGGGAGAGGCTTCACAAGCCCATGACAGGAAACCAAACAGAGTAGAGAACATAAGCACATACAATCAGAAAGATATGAAAACAGGCAAACAGATGGAGCCGAGCGTTCCTGTGAATCCCGTTTAAATGCTCGACAGAGCCACAATGGTACAAGAGGAAGGAATTGGTTTGAAATGCCGAAAAGGGTAAAAGCTCCCCCTTTAGCGCTGCTTGAGCCTTGATACATTCTTAGCTCTGAATGCCTTGTCTAGAGCCTATATTCTACTGAATACTGCGTAAACCCTTGTTATTAACCTAGAGACAGCATGATGGATATAAAGGAGAATGACAAGTTCATATGAATTTCTAGTTTTTTACAGATACGACTTCTAGAATGTTTTCTTAGATATATGTCCTTTGTATCCCTGTGTTTGTCATTGACATTTGGTAGTTGTAAACAATTTTGGGACCATACTTGTCTTGTAAATTCATAGGAAAAACGGATCCGGTCTGTAATTATTGAGCTAGTGAAAGTTGTTTTAAAATAACTGACATTTAGTCGTGCAAGGTGGGGCTCTGAACAGATGGGGATATTCTGTGCACACAGAATTCAAATCTCATCCTTAGTGAGATTGGAACTTGAATGGAATAGAATCCGTAAATGTTTTGTTTACATGCTGGAGTACTTTTCCCTTCCCAAAACATTCCATGTTTCCCTTTGTCCACCCGCTCCCCCCCCTTTCACAAATTCCTTCTTGATCAGCTTCTTAATAAACCCTTCTGCTTCGACCCCTGAGGTAAATGTCTGCCTTTTTATTAAGTTATATTAACCTTTTGGGCCAAAGTGAATGGCCAGATTATGTGTGTGCCAATGCTACTGCTTTTCATACACATAACACTGTATGCAAATACACATATAAATACAACTAACAAGGTTATCAATGTCAAAAGCTGCTGGCAGACCGTGTGACAGAACAAAACTCTGTGATGTTTCTGAGGCAAATGTGTAGTCATGATATAAATATCATGGCTTCTTTTCACAATGGCATACGAAAAGGCCCATATTACTGACCAATGAAGTAACAGCACTACCCTGCTGGAGAAAGGCCTAAGCTGGTTTGTTGTCCTTCACCTGGTCTCCCAGCACTGGCCAGGCTAGTCTGTAAACTGGTTTTTGGGGCAATATTTAACTTAGAACCAGCTTGACTACCAACTAAATATCTGCAGACCAGACTGGTAGACGAGGTTAAACTAACAAAGAAGAGCAAACCAGCTGTTTTTTAAAAGATAAATCAATGACATGGTGCAAATGGTATATTCTTTATATCGAAGGCGTCTCAGAACAGAGTAATTCATATTAAACAAGACTTGATCTGATGACATGCTGTGACCAACAAATGAAAACACACAGTCACGGTCATTTGACAAGAGTGCATTACCCTTGAGCCGAAGCCCATCTCCTCCAGAGGAACTACATACTAATTACTGTGCTCCATCTGCTTTATGAATTCAAGCTGCACTGATGTCACTAAAAGCACCAACATTACCATTATCATCATCATCATCATCTTCATCACCACCACACTGTTCACTGCCGTGATTCAGGCTGTATCTGCATGCACACACGTTCAGCCATCTCAAGTCCTGTGTATGCTGCATATTTTCCCGCCTTCTCAAAGATTGACGTCGTGCATCAATCACCATGCATCAAAACAAACTTTTTAAGGTTCCCAAAAATTGTCTAGACTGCTTCCATTTAGTCGTAGTCTGTGACGAATGCAGTCCATTCAATCATTTTCATTGTTTTGAAGGCATGTCTGGCCAGGTGCATGTCTTTCCATGCTGTGTAAAGAGGAATCAGTAGAGTGGAGTGCAGTTACTGCCTCTGAGCTGTGTGCGGTCCACATCATTAGTGTATTATCACTCAGGATGAAGTCACACAACAATCACGACAGCAGAACATAAGCTGTGGGCTAATTAAAACTCAAGGTTTGCATGACAGAGGACCTTTATGATAGGCAATAATAAGATCTTTTTGTACGTGTGTGTGTTTGAGAGTGTTTAAACACTCCATCATTTAATATACCAGCTATCAGAAGGTCAGGGGTGGTTCGGCCAAAATCTTATATTACAGTATGACTAATATATTATGGCAGAGGTATACCTCTCAATATGGCTGCTTTTGCTGGAATTTCAACAAAAATGATATTGATTTTAAATAACCATCTGCTACTTTTAAATTATCCAATACTTTATTGTATAGTTTTCGAAGCATGTTTAAGCAAGGGCACGGCTGGTCCGAAAAATACTTTTTTCCTCATGTACTGTACCGTATCTTCAGACGTCCGTGTAGGAAGACCAATATGGCTTTTGTTTAAGCCACACGCTTTAAAGATATTTTCTCTTAATCACTGCTATAAAACAGATGGAGCTTAATGTCAACATAAAATCAGGATTGACCCTTTTATAATCTTTAATATAAATGCGATAACTTTTCGGCTGGCGTCACTCAGGCCACTGGACAAAGTTTACCAACAGTCAAATATTTAGTCATTGTTTCAACAAACTTCCAACAGACTTCATTTTGGTATGTAACTCTGACTTCTCAAGATCCAGAAAAATGCCTATTCACGTAATATGTAACGGCTGTTGGCCGCTTGTTTGAAATAACAGACTTGTATCTTGTAGCAAATCAAAACTTACCCCAAGGCCTCTTTATATTAAATTCATAACAAACTGGAAAAACCGAACACAACATTTTTTGTTTGTATTTTTGACAAATTTGATCCTTTATGGGACAGAACAGTGAAGTACAGACGGAAATGACGGGAAGGAAAGAGGCTAAGACCTCGAACTTGAGTCCACTTCATAACATTGGAATTAAACTTGAGTTTATCGTAACAGTGGTGCGATATATCAGAGCTACGGATTTGAAATATTGTATTGGGATGATCAATTCCTTTCTAAATCTTTAATAATTAGCAATACGTGATGCAAAATTTTTAATGTATGTTTAATTTAAGCACATCTGATACGGTGTGAACAGACTGTTACAAATCTGTTGCGTGTCATTGATGTAAATAAATATAATGCCAGATGCCAGACAACATACACTGCAATGTTGAAAGGCATCGATCAGTGCTGGCATGAACATAAAGCGACAAACTGCTTTCATTTCCCGCGATCACATCAGCTCGGCTTTCATGTTCTGTGAGATTTCTATCATTACAGCTCAGCAGGAGAAACCCAACAGTAACAGTTCAAAACCAATACAACATTTCCATTAAAAATAGTTTTTTTGTGTCTTTAAAAAAGAAATTACATTTTCTATAAAATGTTTATATATATATAAATATATATATATATATATATTTAAAAATGACATGTAATCAACTGAGAGAAGTGTTAGACAGGAAGTGTTACACATCAAGGACAGGGTCAAAGAAAACCAGCATTCTGACTGGTCAAGCATCTCATATACATGTGACTATTGAAGTGCTCGCATTCACACACACACACACATCGTGGCCAATAAAACAACAAGAAGAAGTTAGGTGCCGCTATAAAACCACAGTACAGCACAGAAGTTCAGAGCGCTTCTGGTAGTATTTTCCCATTTGCTTTTTCCATAGACCTCCATTAGGTCAAAAAATCTAGACATGAACTAAACCAACCACACCTGCTTTACAAAATACAGACGTTTGCTGCACATAACCCCTTTTAAAGACTTCTTTTAAATGTTGACTCCACACAGACTTGGCGACTCGTATGGCAAGCCCTTCACCTTTACACGCAACATGTCTGTTGATATCATTATCCGAACTACATCCCCAATTAGTAATGTTTATCTGTTAGTAGCCATATCCTTTATCACTCTCCAAACCT
>JAZGTI010004929.1:0-12395 GCA_036877585.1 Botia kubotai | reverse complement strand
TTAAAAAAGTGATGTCTTTCTGTTCTCTCTTTTCCTGATATCTGTTAGATTTGTAATAATAGGAATAACTAATCCAGGCACCAGCTTCAAGTCAAACAGCGTGTGAATCTCTACCCTGGGAAACTCTGGCTGCTCTGTTTAACACCCAAAACATCTTGACGACACAATGTTGTGTGCTCAGGGTGTGGCCGCACCCTTCATGCTAAGCTCTTTCCTGCTGCAGCTAGCCAGGGCCAGCCTGCCTTCTGGTTGCTTGATTGCATCCGATATCCTGAGCTGCACCAACCTCGGCCTCGAGCATGTCCCAGTAGAGCTGCCTGTGATGGTGGCAACCTTGGACTTTAACCACAATCGCTTAACAAGGCTGGAGGATGGCAGCTTCGCTGGCCTACCCAATCTGGACACTTTACGGCTGGCCCACAATCAGCTAAACAGGCTCAGTCCTGGGACCTTCCGGAATACAAGTAGCATACGACATCTGGACCTTTCATCCAATCAGCTGAATGTTATAGAGCAACACTACTTTCAAGATTTGGTAGGAATCAAGGAGTTGCTCCTTTACAACAACCGTATAGTAAGGGTAGAAAGTAAAGCCCTAAGTGGTCTGAGTAACCTACGTAAGGCCTATCTGAGCCATAACAGACTGACAGACTTCCCCTTCTTTTCAGTCCAGGAACATTCAAATCTCATTACCCTGGACCTAAGCTCAAACCGCATGCCCAACCTTCCCGTTGAGGACATTTCTGGTCTAAAGGAATCAGTACAGCAAGGCTTGTTTCTGCACAACAACACTCTAATATGTGAGTGCTCCATGTATAGCATGTTTAAACAATGGGAGCACAGAGGCTTTACCTCTGTAAAAGACTTCAGAGAGGAACACACCTGCTTGCTGTACGGTGAGCAACGTGCTTCAGTTCGGTTCCTCCAACATGTGAGGTTCTTTGAGAACTGTACTTTGAAACCACAAGTGGAGACGGAAAGTCTGAGAGTAGACTCTGGGGATTCCTTGCTTTTGGATTGTAAAACATCATTAAAGGGAAAGCATCTTAACTACTTGTGGGTGTCCCCACGCAAGGAATATATTGCTCCCCCTGGTAACAACAACACACTGAAAATGTATGCAAACGGCACTTTGGAAATCCTTGCAGCACAAGTGGAGGACTCCGGAGTGTACTTATGCATGGCTCTAAACCAACAAGAGTCACGTAATGAGACTCGGGAAGTGAACGTAACTGTGGTGGTACACCATCAGGAGGATGAGCCTTTCAACACAGGATTCACAACCCTGCTGGGCTGCGTTGTCAGCCTGGTTCTAGTCCTAATGTACCTTTACTTGACACCTTGCCGCTGCTGGTGTCGAAAGAAGCCCCGACTGGCAACGCCAAGTCCTGCAAACGAATGCAGCGCCCAGTCATCTATCCTGACACCCACGCCACCTGCCACCACGGAGGGCCCTGGGCGCAAGGTCAGTAACAACAAGCATGTGGTCTTTTTGGAACCCATCAAGGAGGCACAGAATGGTAGGCCGCGGGCAGCACTGGCCCTCGAGCACCCCAAGCTGACGGTAACCCGGAGCGATGCTGACTCGGTCACCTCTGTCTTCTCAGACACCACAATTGTGCCATAGCGGCTGCTTACTGTTATCCCATTGACCTGCTCAAAGAGAGTGCGAGTCCTACAACGTGGCAGTTTGATAACTGCACAGCTACTCAGGACAGTTCAGGGAGAGGCTTTGCCAGCCCATGACAGGGAACAAAACAGAGTAGAAAAGAGAAACACACAATCAGAAAGATATGATAACACAAAGGCAAAAAGATGGAGTTGGGCATTCCTGTGAATCAGCTTTAAGGCTTAACACAGCCACAAAGGTACAAGAGGAAGAAAACGGTTTGGCATGCTGAAAAGGGTAAAAAGCTTCCCCTTTAACACTGCTTGAGCCTTGATAGATTCTTAGCTATGAATGCCTTGTCTAGAGCCTATATTCTACCGAATACTGCATAAACCCTTGTTATTAATCTAGGAACAGCATGATGGATATGAAGGAGAATGACAAGTACATACTGAATTTCTAGTTTTTTACAGATGTGTTTAATTTTTTTTAGATACTGTATATCTGTATCTCTGTATCCCCGTGTTACTCATTACCATTTGGTAGCTGTAAACAATTTTGGGACCATATTTGTTTTGTAAGTTCTCAGAGAATTGGATCCAGTTCGTAATTGTTGAGCTAGTGAACATTTTTTTTAAAAGCGATTGATATTTAGTCGTGCGAGGTGGTGCTCTGAACAGATGTAGATATCACAGAATTCAAATCTCATCCTTCATGAGATAAGAAATGGAATGAAATCTGTCAAAATTTTGTTTACACGCTGGAGTATTTTCCCCTTCCCTAAGCACTCCATATTGCCCTTTGTCCACCCACCCCTGCCCTTTCATCAATTCCTTCTTTATCAGCTTCTTAATAAATCCTTCTGCTTCGACCCCTGAGGTAAATGTCTGCCTTCTTATTGTTAAGTTATATCATGCCTTTTTGGCCAAAGTGAATGGCCAGACTTTGTGTGTGCCAGTGTTCCTGCTTTTTAATACACATAACACTGTGTGCAAATGTACATAGAAATACAACCGAGTCTAACAAGGTTATCAATGTCTAAAGCTGCTGGCAACCAGAGCATGACAGAACAAAACGTTGTGATGTTTCTGAGGTAAACATGTAGTCATGACATAAATATCATGGCCTTTTTTTCACAATAGCATACAAATAGGCCTAATTACTGGCCAATGAAGTAACAGCACTACCCTGCTGTAGAAAAGTCTAAGCTGGTTTGTTGTCCTTGACCTGGACTCTCAGCACTGGCCAGGCTGTAAAATCTGTAAACTGTTTTTTGAGGGACTTTGGGCAATATTTAGCTTGAACCAGCTTAACAGCCAACTAAATACCTGAAGGCCAGGCTGGTAGATCAGTTTAAACTAGCAAAGAACAGCAAACCAGTTGTTTCTTTCAAAAACCACTGACATGGTACACATGCTAATCTCTATATCACTGGAATCTCAGGCACAGTGAATGAAGTGATTCATATTAAACAGAAGGTTGATTTGATGATATGCTGTGACCCACAAATTAAGGGAGAATTTTACAAGAGTGCATTACCCTTGAGCCGAAGCCCATCTCCTCCAGAATAACTACATACTAATTATTGTGCTCCATCTGCTTTATGAATTAAAGCTGCACTGATGTCACTAAAATCACCGCCATCACCATTATCATCATCATCATCACCATCATCATCATCACAATGTCTTCACACTGCTGTGATTCAGGCTGTATCTGCATGGACACACATTCAGCCATCTAAAGTCGTGTGTATGCTGCATCATTTTCATGTCCTCTCAGAATGTTCTTTGTCAGCAAAGATTGACAAAAAACGACAAAAAAAAAATCCCAAAAAATGGTCTGGACTGCTTCCATTTAGTCTACGGCAAATACAGCCCATTCAAATGCATGTTTTGCCAGGTACGTGTCTTTCCATGCTGTGTAAAGAGGAATCAATAGAGTGGGGTTTCTGCCTCTGAGCTGTGTGTGGTCCACATCATTACTGTATTATTTATCACTCAGGATCAATACAGTCACACACATAAGTCAAAATCATGTTAGCAGAAAAAGCACAGGAAATCTCATATAATCTGTGGGCTAATTAAAACCCAAGGTTTGTGTGTCAGAGGGCCTTTTTGACTGGCAATCATGAGTTATCTTTCTTTCTGTTTGTGTGTGTCTTAAACACTCCATAATTTAATTAACAAGCTATCAGAGGGTCAGGGGTGGGTGGTTCGGCCAGAATCTTATATCACCGTATGACTAATATATTATTGCAGAGGTATATGTAACAATATGGCTTTTGGTTTAAGCCACAAGCTTCAAAGATGTTTTCTCTTAATCACTGCTATAAAACAGATGGAGCTTAATGTCGACATGAAATCAAGACTGATCCTTGTAATCTTTGTAATCTTTAATATAAATGTGATAACTTTTCCACTGGCGGCATTTAGGCCATGAGGGCTACTGGATAAAGTTTGCCATCAGTCAAATATTTAGTTATTGTTTCAACAAACATTCAACAGACTTCATTTATATGTCTTCATTTATAGAGTATATGTTGTAGAAAATCAAAACTTACATCTAAGTCCTATTTATACCAAATTCGAATGTTTTCCTATTTTTTGTTTGTTTCTTTATAAGACTGGACAGTGAAGTACAGACTGCAGTTATGGGGTGGAAAGAGGGGAACAGGATGGAGAGGAGACCTCGAGTCGGGAATTAAACTAACGTTAACGTAACGTTGGTGCAATATGTCAGAGCACTGTTCACAGGGCTACAGATTCGAAATATTGTATTGTGATGATAAATTCCTATCTAAATCTTTATTCAGAAAAAAACGATAATTTGCCACATGGTGCGAAAATGTTTGTGTGTGTTTCATTTAGACGCACTGGATACGCACTGTGAACAGACTGCTACAGATCTGTTGCATGTCACTGAGGTAAATAAATATAATGCCAGACGATATACAATGCACTGCAGAAAGGCCTTGACCAGTGCTAGATTCAACACAGAGACAAACTGCCTTAGTTTCCCATGATCACATCAGCTCAGCTTTCATTTTCCGCGAGATTTCTATCATTAGAGCTCAGCAGGAGAAACCCAACAGTTTTGCCCACCAGGCTGTGAAGACGCAAATAAGGAATGTGTAATTCATTAGCTTGACTCTTTTCCCGAAAACTTTAACAGGACCTATGCACATTTACAAAATAAACGAATAAAACTTGCATTAAATACCATGTCAGAAAAGAAAACTGCTTACTCATCCTCTGAAATATAAACTTTATGATGAATACCAAACTGTAGCCAAACAGTTCCAGTTTATAAAAATGCATAAATACTGTCATGAAGAAATGTTCTTATTTATATTAGCGTACTGTACAAGAAACATGCTGAAATATATTTCAATCCAAAAGATGGGTTTAGATTCTAGTACAAGAAAATTATAATGAGGAAAATCTGTTGTTGTCCTTGAGATAAATCTTTTACACAACATAATTTATTTCCTGCTATTTTGGCCCATTCAAAGGTATTTAAAATAGCACAACAGTAGTTCTTTGATTACCAGGAAATGGTCCGAATCAATCAGGAATATTAACAGTCATTCCTGATGAATTTTTGATGAATGTTCTAAGCTCCCATACACATAATTTCTGGAAAGATTTAGCCGTAAGTGAAATCCATTGAGGTTGCTCCTTGAAAACAGGAGTTGTGGTAGGAACATTGGTAATGGGGATTAATTTGACCTCAAAAAACATTTAGTCTGATCTGTTGTTGTTAGTTCTATTTTATAAGCATAATATTATACCTCACTAAAACACCTTTAAACATAAGTACAATTAAAGTCAGTTTGTCAATTAAGCACATTAAATATAAAGCAAATGTATAGAAAAATTATTTCTGGATGTTTAATGAAATGTGAAAGAACTTTTTTGACAGGCAGCTGTAAATACAAGTATTGTTGTCTAAACACTGTTTTTGAACACTCTAAGATCATAGAGAGAAAGCTAGCATACTTAAAAAGGACACACTCTCTGAAGTATAGCTTTACTGTAAATGTCGGGCAGCAGTCGTTAACAATTCATGAACTTTCTGATTTTAGCACTTGAGAAACCCCAACAATTCAAAACCTATACATCACTTTCTCACTTATTTAAATAGCAGTAATTTAGAATTAGGACATTAGCCTAGATCATTTAAATGTGAAATGTAATCAGTCTACGCGAGAGAAAGCGGAATGTGACAGGGTCAAAGAAACAGGGTTCCTCACTGGTCAAGCTTCTCAAATACACATCACTATTGAAACACACACATTCACAAACACGTACACACACACCGTGAGAAACATTATCAAGTTTGCTACAAGGCCAATAAAACAACTTTATAGCAGAGAAAAACTGCAGAAGAATTTAGGTGCCGCTATAAAACCACAGTGGAGCGCAAGTTCAGAGGCCTTCTGGAAGCATTTTTCCTACTCATTTTCTCCATAGACCCCATAATCAAAAAATCTAGGACATGAACTAAACCAACCATTTTTATCAAGAATGATCTGCTCATATCATGAAATATTGTGAATGACTTAATCGAAGCAAACAGTGATACAATATATATATATATACACAATACATTATTAAGTATACAAATAAAATACAATACATCAGTTTACTGCAAAACAGTTGTATATTTTTGTATATTTCTGAATAAGAAGGTTAAGAATGTAGGGGACTGACTCCTATTCCCATTTTCATGATAACATCAGCTTCTTTGATTGGTAGAGCTCTACTCAGGATTATGGGTAGTGTAGTTCTTCACCAAAAATTAGGCTTAATGTCTCATAGGTTGCATCTCATCCACTTAAAATAACCAGCTAACCTAGCTACCCTGTTAAAATGTCAGGGAGAAGATTAATAAAAACTTGTAGATATTAATCTGCATATGCAATGGACATCGGTCATGCTCAACTTTTGTCGCTCATTTGAAGGTTACTTGAGCAACACAGCTATATACATAATGAATCACCTACAAAAGACCTGTTTTACAAAATACAGAAGTGTGCTGCACATAACCACTATTAAAAACTTATTATAAATGTTGAATCCACACAGACTTGTGGGTAAATATACATTATTACTATAACCTAGCTTCTCCAAAGACAAAATAAATGCAATTTTGCCTTGTTGTGCGGTAACGCAAACTCCAAGTTGACAAGTATGGCAAGCCCTTCACCTTTACACACAACATGTATGTGTCTGTTGATATCATTAGCCGAAGTACCTCCCCTATTAGTATTAGTCGTCTGTTTGTAAGCATATCCTTTTTCACTCTCCAAACCTAACAGGATGTTTACACATGAACCCTGAGCCTGGAGTCCTCTTAAGTTAATTAGCAGGGATTGTTAATGAGATCTCAGCGCTGACTGTTAGCCGCTCCGCTGGTATTTGATGAAGCCATCCAGGCTTACAATGACTTACGGCTATTAGCGGTGTACGGCGCAAGCAAGCAATTAAATGTGAAGTAACGTTCAAAGACCATTACCATATTAGTACTGCTATCACAATGATTGAAAATAAATCCCAGCAAGAGACTAATCATTTAGATGTCTACAGGTTCAAACTCCTGACACTTAAAGACCTATGATGATAAAAAGATTTATTAAAAACAGAAGCAAAACAAAACAGATGTTCGGAAAAGTTGCTTTGATGCTCTGCAGACTTAGCCTGTCCAGTATAGGGTACATAAGGGAACAAGTAGCATAGACAATATTATTTCAAAACACCAGAACTAACAAAAAGTACACAAGCACGAGTTTCAGCAGTGAAAACAAGGAACTGAAATTTATTTTCCTACAACGTTCCTGGTTATTCAATAAAATGATCAATTGTATGATAGGGCAGATTTATGCTGGGACATCTCAAACAAAGCTTGGTCAACAACAGCACACCACCAATTATATATGTATATATATAAGATATATGTTTGCTGTGAATGATTAATGGTAACAAGGTAAACCCAGGCAGATGGACCCACCTGCCCACTAAATTATAACAGATGGAGGACACACCTTATTTGCTCTCATAGAGTGATGTCTAACGCTGAGCAAAGCAAACTGCTAAGCATGTTGACACAAAATCATGTTCTAACCTCACAGCCCAATGCTTTCGGTAAGAAAGACCGGTAGGGCATGACTGCCTCATCAAAAATCGGTCCACAAAATTATACACTGACTGAAAATATCTATTGTTTTACACATTTTAAATCTAGAGATGTCTTGGCTTAAAAAGTATGGCTGGTTTCTTTATTTTGGATTTTTTTTAAACAAGTGGCATTTTTAGTTATCTAGTACAATGACATTCATAAATTTTTAAGTGTGCCATAAGTTTTCAGACACCTTTTGGAGTGTATTTTGCTGTATAGTGCAAAACTGCTGTGGTTCTCACTTCCACTTCAGTGAGCAACATAAAAAAGCCTTTTATTCACAAATAAATGCTCTGACTGGGAAGCAATCCTGCTTTTCAAGGGCTCCGTTTGGCTGCACTAAACCGGTACTTACAGATTGAGAATGTCGACCACCTGCGGCGTGGAGTCTCACAGAGCTCGGAATAATCACGGAACGCTGGCACCTCCATCTATGACAAAGACACCCGTTTCTTAGCACCATAACTATACTGACAGCCCAAAAGCGCTGAGATTTTTATTTTACAAGGCAAAATGAAGGTTCATTTTTAGCACATCCTGCGTTAATTTTTAGCCTGCATGCGTCCATGCGTCACTGTAGAGCTTCAGAAGGTGACACGTTCCTACAGTTTTGACGAGGCTGTAAATTGTGAATGTGTCAAGCTACTTCGAAACAAGTGAAAGCTGATTTTATTAGTTTATTTGCTTGTTTTTTGTCTTTCTAGGCTTTGGTGAAGCCCTGCCTGTTTTACTTTCTAAATTACCTCAGTAGTTTTCATAATATAATGTGATATGAATAGTCTATTTCATGACTGATTTGGTATGTGCACTGATCATATATCAGGAATATAATGAACAAAACTGTTCCATTGGCTCAGTCATGTTCTTCGATTTCGACTCAGCTTTCGGAATTGCACACTTGGCATCACGCTTCAAAGGACGAGAATCTTGTCATCGTTCCAGATGAGCGAGAAAGGCTCTGTCGTTTGGATTTCCTGCCAGAGCGAGTCAGATGGGCACAAATGCACACATGCAAATGCATGACAGAGCTACAGGGTTGTGATGCATTGTGTTAAAATGTTCTTGGGAAGACGGACGCCAACTTAATGAAGCTCAAATGCCACCTAGGGATTGTGGGAAATTTTAGCAAGGTTAAAGGAACAGCTTAGCCAATATCGACAGAAAACTCTGTAATTGTCAGCTCACCTTTACTTTGTTCCAAAGGCGTTACTTTGAGGACAAGGTTTAAATCTAAATCTTTAAATTGAAAAACCATCTGCCAGAGGTCTCTATTTGTGTACATTAAATTGACATAAAAAATATTGGTTTTGTGTGACTTAACATTTCTTCCAGTTCCTTAAACAAAACGATCACATGGCTTCAGAAAATTTGGAATCGATTTTTTATATTTATGGCGCTTTTTTCAGCTTGGTCTGATTTACTGTATGAAAAGAGTAGCATGAACATTCTTCAGAATATATCCCTTTGTGTTCTACAGAAAAAAATACAGGTTTGGAACAACATTAGGGTGAGTAAATGACAGAATGACGTTTTCAGCAGAAAAAGTTACGAAGACAAACCAAAACTTTTAGTTGGATGTATCAAATGCCAAAGTACAATATTGAAAAAACCCTAAATAAATTGCTCTTGCTCAATTCTCACGTTCTCCCCCTCTTTCTCTCTCATTTCCTTTTTCCTCAGAAGATGTGTCATTCCAAACCAGCAGTTCTTCAGCAGCTTCTAACTCCTGACGTATGGACCACTCAAGCATCGCCACAATAATCTCTGCGGATGAATCCACAAATACATCTCGGGTCGTGACCTCTGGCGCGGTCCCTGTAAAAAATCTCCAGCAAGAAGCAGCAAAACTCCAGAGATTTTCTTTCTAAGTCCTCAGATCTCTGTCCTTACAAAACACAAATTCACGACTGTTCACGAACACGCTGCCCACGCACTGTGTATCGGCAGGGAGAAAACAAAGATGCCGACATTTCTATGAAACAACACTGATGTTCTGATTGCAAATAATTATGTTTGTGAATGCCACATCTAGCATTCTTTATTTATTTCCTGTCTAAAGCAATAATGAATGAAACAACGTAGAGTAGATGACAATATGAATCCCTCCATCTGCTTGAGGAGTGAACTTGTATTCTGACTGGGAACGTGAGATAAATCTGTAATGCTACATTGTGTGAATGACAGAACAGCATGGGAATGACTTGGAGGTGAAAAATTATGTAGCCAATAAAGAAAATCAACTTAGTCCATGCGGCACTGCAGCTGTGTGTGTGTGTGTGTGTACACCTTATTTATTATACAAACAACCTTAAATTTCCACTTTCTCAATATTTATGAAGAGAGAGGCATTACAACTTTTACAAAACAGAACAGGGACCAAGAACTTGGTTCGAATTTAAAAGCTAGGCTATAATAACTCAGAACGTAGTTCTGTAGAAAGATTACATTTAAATGCTCTAAAATAAATGCAAGCCACAATTTTGGGTTGTCCAAGCAGATTAAAATTGCAGGATGAAATTAAGAGGATAGGAGAGATTATTTAAATGATAGGATCCACAAAAGACAGTGGGAATGGTTCACTTTTTTGTCCCTTTTCTGTAATTTTAGCTTTTAAAGAGAACAGAGAAGAGAGGTGTGAAAACTTACATCCAAATTCTTTTAGTGCCAATACACAAGACAGAAAATCAGAACAAACACCATACAACAAACACTATACTGTAGCTTTACTGTGGCTATACATCAGGTGTTCAGCAGTGAAGGAAATTGAATCTAGAGCGGCTGTGACACAGGAAGGGTTGATGAGGCTGCAGATGTGTCAATTCACACGATCACCGGCCCTTAAGAAAAATGTTTGCGACAGTGAGAAGAATCGATGGTGATGAATTGTCACTGCAATACAGATCAATCTGAAAAGCGCCGTCCCATACGGTAAGCATTAAGAACTGCAGCAGTACAAGTGCCTGACCAAAACCCCAGCTATACCATCACAGCTCCTGTTATGCTAGCTACAAAAAAACACTGAGGGATGTAACAGCAAAAGTTTATGATAAAGATGATTACACAACTGAGCCACTGAAGTCGAATTGACACGCTCTGAAAGTTTAAGGTGTTCAACGGCAGTGTACGACATTAGTATGCAGAGTGGAAGAATAGAATGTGTAATTGATTTCGCTTCAGTTTGAGCGACCCTCGAAGGTGTTTCTCCACATGAATCTGTTTACGGGTGTCCTCAAAGATGCCTGCTGTTAATTCTGCCATGGTCGATATTTCAGGCTCATGCAAAAGAACAAATTACAGTCTATGGAACAAGCTGTCAAATTATCTAGTAGGTTTCACTGCCAAAGCACTTTCTATGAAATCTTATATAAGACTGTCCTTAATGCATTACTATCCATTCATAAAGAATTACAAAATCATTTGTATGTTTCTGTAAACCACAGTTGATCTACCTTTTAAAAGTCTGATGTTTTGTAAGACTTGTTTGTTTAAACTATTTTTTATTTTTTAAGGTACACCCTCTATAGGCAATTTAATGCTGGTTATAACTGCAAACTGCTTATAATTATTAATAGTACGATAACGTAATTATTTAAAAAAGGCATTATAAATAATTGTAAACGGTGGACAAAGTAGTCTTGTAGTGCAATACTCACAGAAAATATTACCCATTACCAATTACCCTAACTGAAATAGTATCTAAATCTAACCAAAGCATGACATATATTCAAGAAAAAAATGTTTTGCCCATGTTTATTAAACATGGTCAAACAATGTTGTTTATTACAGGCTGTTTAGCCATTTAAAAGTGAACGCTGTCACAGAATTTTACAGTTCTTGACTGAAATTAAACCTAATATGCAGGTCCATTTGAAATATAATCAGAGCTGAAGTACTGAAGTACTGAAACCATCAACATTAAAAGCTTTTCAAATCAATCAAATCTAGTCGAGTCCTGTACTCAATGCCATCCGACTGACTGTATTATCTCATGAAAAAAGCAACTTTGAAATCTGTGCTGGCTTTTGAGAAATCGCTCAAGATCTTCTGAAGTATCCAGAGCTTATTTGTCTTGTGACTCATGTTTCTAAATACAGTTGCAAATGCTGTTTTTTTGTTATGTATATTGTGCCTCAATATGGTGCCAATAGACCGAGTACAAACTGTACACAAAAACATGTGACCGCTATGGTACCACATACAAAAACAAGATAGAATTCCATTTATTTTTCAATTTATTACAATAACAGTACATTTCTAACAGTACAGTAACAATAAATTTTTCCACTTTGTTGTAAGAAAGATTGATTAGACAGAGAGAACAACGGCCAATGAATGAATAGCTGGTCGAGCGGTTATCAGTAAGTTCTGTTCAGGGGTGTTGAAAAGGCAAACAGAGAGTAATATGTATCGCCCCTTCACTCAAGCCAATTACAATATGTCACAATCTAATTAATACAGCACTGCCAGCTGTATCTGATGCCTTTTAGCCAACAATAATGGAAGGAAATTATCTAAATTGATTTTTTTCTTGCACAAAAGATTGGGGCGGCGTACGTGTGTGTTATCAGAATGAAGAAATCATGCCGCCGGACTGCCGTGCTATTTG
>JAZGTI010004928.1:12338-26705 GCA_036877585.1 Botia kubotai | reverse complement strand
AGAACAAAAACATTAAAAAATAGCTTTTCATGCGTGTCGGAAGAAAGGTGACGTTTGTTTGAGTTTGCAGAATAAATAAGCTGTGATAGTCATTAAAAGGCAAAAATTTTTCCTCAGCTTCCCCCACAAGTCTAAAATGGGCTTTGACAAAAACTCCAGACTGAAATAAAATGACTCATTCGTACTGGATTGCCAAACCACCTCCATGGTCACATGAAGATAGACTTATCCTCAAACCTCAATGTGTCGTATTGTTGATAAGACTAGAATCAAGATAGAGAGGAATTTACCATGTTGGTTTTGTTAGAGGAAACATGCCAAGTCAAGAAGTCAAAATTCATTTTTGCATTATGGAATTGAAATATTACGACCCCAACTGCCCCTAACATCACAGTTCTAACTAAATACATAAACTTCTACTGTAGACAAAATCTCAACATTTTCAGTAGAAGTTTGCATAAAGAGCTACATTAAATATCTAGAAATATTTAAATATAATTAAAAATCTCCAAAATTTAAAGTGAACAGAAAATAAAATATTTTTTATAGTCTCTAGATACAAACACAGTGGCAGCCAGACATTTGGAGACATTTTGATAAGAGATTAGGAACACAAACTTATTTTGAATAATATGCACTGATGCATATTTGAAAAAGCAGTTTTTTTTTCGCATTCTGCCTTTCTCAGCCAATGACATAACTCACACCCATCATGCTGGTCTAGGTAATCATGGTTTTACCTCATGTGGTATTATACTGTCTTTAAGTTTCCACTGTTTTTGTTGTTTTGTCCTTAAAGCTTCAGCATGCGGGTTCCCTTTTTTATCTACTATGTGGTGGGCTGTAGCTGATCTCAGATCAGCTTGTTTTGGTTACTTATGAGACCCACAGTGGCCGCACACACCTGTTGTGTCAATTCCCTGCCTTCAAGTTTACTCAAGGTCAGAGTTTCAACACAGTGACCTCGTTTGAACATATATGCAAACTCCATTGTGTGTGTGTGTCTCCTGTCTCAACCCCCCCGGACAACAGGTGTGGCCCCTGGAACAGCCTAGCCATCTGGATCTCATTTGCCTGTCTTTTGAGAGCACGTCGATTTAGCAATTGCCTCATTTTGCAGCCCTATTTTTTGTACTCTGACATGGCGCTCTTTGGTTTCAGTCGGACATTGACACATTACAGCAGCATCATCCTCTAACGATACTGCTGCTCCAGAAATTCCATCGGAGGTTAGAGCTGGAATGCAGAAGAAGGTTTGCTTTTACGGCATCAATGACAGGTTGAAAAATAACTATAAAGAATTGAAGGTTACACATTGAATTTGGGCAGGGGTTACGTTTACTTTGCAGTACGTCAGCGCTGACCGCAGGGAGAAGATTGAACCTCTGAGAATTTATTGCTCTACAAAGAATTTTACTGGAAGGAGACTGTTTGAGTAACAAGAACAGATAACAAAACAGTAGAATATGCCAGCAGAGTCGCCCCCGGGTTGTGGGGCAGCGGTTCTGTAAGGTTTGACTGAAGCAGAGGCTTCAAGACACTCTTAACATGCTGCAGAGATCAGATATTGTCCTTCTTTGGTGCTTTATGCATGTTAAATAAGGGCCTAACATAAAATACTGGCATAAAGTTAATAAAACAAAGAGGCCTTAGAACAAAAGAAGACAACATGCTACTCGAAAGCAATTACTGTACCTGGTAAATCAAATAAGATGGTCAGAGAAACTCATGCTTATTATTATAAAACTATTATTATTATAAAATTGTTATAAAACAATATTCTTTACAAATTGTGCCAGTATTTCGAGTCTACTGTAGCTTTGTGTGAAAAAGGACGAAAGTTATTATTTGCAAAAAGATTTTGTCCTCTACTGTATCTTTATTTGCACACATGCAAATATGTTACATCAAAGACAATGTTACATCAAGTCTAATTGGACATATTTAGAAATGTGGTTGGCCCTCACATGTCTCTTAAGTTTTAATACCCAGAAGTGACACACAGAGCAGCAAATCATTTACCATGACATTTACCAGTCGACAAATCAGATTGATCTGGCGGATCTCAAGTGCATTGAGTGTGTACATTAGCAAGAGTACATGGGAATTAATGTGTCTATATGCATGCTATAGGTCAGCATCTGACTGCTGTAAACTAGACTGGATATTATGAAACACATTGAACATTTGAAAGCAGATGAAAACATTTAGGAACTAACTATGGATGATTTTTTGCCCTCCACGTTTTCAATATCTGCTGACAATATCTAATACTATAAAGTACTCATGAATAAATGTTGGTGGGCTTTATATAGATGTTATTTTCCTGATACCTGTAGTCTACACATATGAAATATGACGAATATAAATCAGATCATTTGTCTGATATTTAAAGTCAATTAGTTGACTTTAGATTGTAATAAGTATTTAACTTTATCTTTTAACCCCTCAGACGCAAAGATTTAAAAATAAACATCAGGTGATTCTGATTGAGCAGGGACAAGGAGAGCATTTGGTAACCATAGCTACAGGAGTCATGTTGTCCCAGCTGAACTGAGGCTACTTGCTCGTTCCCAGTTGCAACAAAAAAAATCACTAACTTTTATTACCAGGGGCTCAGATGGATTAGACCTGAATCTTAACAAAGAAGGGCTATGCTTAGATTTTACGCCACGTTACCCCTGCCTGGGAGCTGCCCGTCACTGGCTTTGTTTGACTTTTTTGGAGAGCTGTGTATACACCTGCGTTGTGTATTTTACACACACATGCACAGGTTTGTCCTTTGGTCATGGCGTAAGCAAAATTAAACAAGCCATTGAATGCCAAACAGTGTTCATTATTACAAAAGATATCTAATGCAAAAACACAAACTTAAATAGTTTAAGCCTATTCACAGTGTTATGCCTGTGACATAATCCATTCCTGAATAAAACAAGAAATTAAACATGACAGAAATGATGTATATGATGTAATGTGCACAGTAGGACTAGAACTATACATTTAGAAAGCACACAAGGTAAATGACGATTTCATGTTGACTTTAATAACTGGAGATCATCTTTTGATTTGAAATTGGCCAATACAAGTTTCAGTTTTGTTGACGGAAGGTTTTTGTTTTGTTGGTTCCAGAAAAGTTGATACGTCATGTTTATGAAAGGCTGTAAATAGCTGAGATAATTGTATGTGAGTATACAGTCTGCCTGCATCTTGTGTGCATTTTCCAGACCAATGTTAATATATCATTCTTCTGCTGCAGTATATAGGCACTGCATATCTCTCGCACCTACTACAAAGTCCACTGCATTAGAAACAATATATCTCTTACTACAACACTCGAATTGACCTTCCACTTCAAGTATAATGAAGGTCAACCACGATTGTCATCAGTCTTATGATTTATTGTTTGTTTCTAAGGGCTGAAATTTGACTGGTGAGCATGGCCTGTGCAGCTTCTGCTAATAGTTGCCATAAATACAGCATTCTGCAGCCAAAAAGCATCTTTCTTCGCTGATGGCTGTTTAGAAAATAGCCCTGTATCTGACAAAATACATTTTCATGAGAACATGATCATATGTAGTATGTAACATAAACAAATGCAACAAATGCATTTATCTCTTTCATTGCATATTGTAGATGTGTGATTTAGACTTATTTTAGACTTATATTATAGACTTATAGACTATAGATATATTACGTTATGCCGCAGCCAACAAGCATTGTCAACGTTGTTATGATGTAATTTTTCTGAAGTTTCAGGTCACGTGACATTTCTGGCTCAGATAGGCTGAAAAACATTCACATCCAAAACAGCAGTGTAGAGGTACTCCCAGAATAACTTGTGTTTGCTGAACAACTGTAAGAGAGATGAATGAGAATGAATAGATTTCTCCAGGTATTATAGATTTATAGATTGTTTTGATTATACAGATGTTACGAAATTTAAAAAATAAAAGCAAAATCATATGTATTTCTGAGACAAAAAATAGTAATTTTGAACCTTCAGAATGTGTTACAGTAATTGGTCCAAAAACCTTCATATATTGACAGAAATATTGAAAATTGAAGCAGGAGGGTTTAGTTTACTTACAGAACCTTTGCTAAACAATAAGGTACGAGAAGATGTGTTAATAAGTCATGGTGGAAGGGTATTGTCAGGCATAAAGCGAAACAAAGTCAGCTGTAAAAAATAGTCCCTGACCGACTGTGAACAGCAACAGAAAGTTTCTAGGTGTGATATGCATCATCCCATGAAGCTCAAATAAAAACAGAGCCATTTTCATACACTGTCATTATTTTAAACACAGTGTGATATTCCCCACACAAATACAGCTGCTTATCTCTCAGCATGAGATAACATTAATTTACATCTATTCTGTTCTCTCAAAGTTTTCAAAAGCGTTCCTGTAGTAACGTTAGTAGGTATATATCATATATTAAAAAAGTTGTTCAAGTTGGTAGTGGCATGTTTTAAAAACTTTGTAGAATAAAAAAATTTTGAATTACGTTCTTATAACCAAGCAATAACGTTAATACAACACTTAAACGCTACATTACACATTTAATACAACATTTGTTACTTAATGGAAATGTTAGGGCAACATTTTTAGAACCTAACTGTTAGCTGGGATACTGCAAAAGCAGAACTCTGTAGAAACTCCGATTTATGATGATACATTTTTTCTGATTTTCGTAGTTGTTGAATACAGCACAGCAGCTTATAGATGTTGATTAGATACTTCAATTGGACTTTTGCTTTCCTATGTTCAGATTTGGGCTTTGAGCCCAGATGCTCCACAGGGATTCTCTGTCTCTTTTCCCTAACTGTGCTACCTCTCTTTCTCATGCATTCTCATCCTGTGTGTGTACTTGTGTTTTTGGACTGGTTTGCGATATCGTAAATCTGATAACCGTGTAGTAGTGTTGTTACCTGGGAAACCCACCCTTGGGACAATTGCTGTTGGGGTGGGTGGAATTGTGTGTTATTTGGCAAACCGGAGAACATTCCATGAGATCTACAAACACTGCCATTTACACACACACGTTAGATTTCTATGCTTTGTGGGGACTTTGCATAGACACAATGGGTTTAATACAGTACAAACTGTATATTTTATTCCTTAACCCTCAACTCTACCCATAAACCTAACCCTCACAGAATCCTGGAACCTAACCCTCACTGGCTGGTCTCCACAATGTAGGTGTCTGTGTGACTTTTACCATTCTTGTGGGGACATTTAGTCTCAACAATGGTAGAAAAACAAGAACAGTCACCATGTTATTTAAACCACTCAGACCAGTTCATAAACTTCTCTAAAAATAGATTTCTACATTTTCGAAGGCAATTATGAGTCGCGCTTGCCTTTGCACAACCTGCCATCGCTGTGCCCGGATGTTGTTATTTTAATTGCTTAAAGTTAAGAAGCCACATGATTTGACATGCCATTTGTGTTGGTAGCACAAACTGTGTGGGACAAAATTGAATATTTTTCATTAGGTGATTGCAGTGGTCAAATTGTAAAAACATTTAAAAAAGGATGGTGTGGTTAAGTATTTCTTTGGTGGTGCAGGGGATTCTGTAGATAAACCTACACAGTGCTTACAAAATGTCTCATTTTTTAACTCATTTTTATGTAACAAAATATGTTTTATTAAATAAACTTCATCAGCCATCAAAACAAAACACATGCATTTAAACATGCAATTATCAAAACAATCTTAAAATATGAAGAGATAATTCATCCAAAAGTGAAAATCCTGTTATTATTTACGCAGCCTCATGTCATTCCAAACCTGTATGAGTTTCTTCTGTTGAACACAAAGAAGATATTCTGAAGAATGTAGATAACCAAACAGTTGCTGGTTGCTGACTTTTTCTTCATATCATGCCAGTGGTTACCGTCAGCTGTTCTAATTTCACTGTTAACCTCAGCTTCATGGAGCTTATTGCTTTAAAAAATGGGTTATAATTGCCATTTTTGAGTTTCATCCTTTTAAGTGCTCCAAAGCTCCTACACCCCTATCCTAATCAAACACGACACGGGGCCATCCCTCCACTTCCCCCACTATTTGAGCCCTGGGTGTTTGTTCAAATGCTTATGAGCTATAGTCCTGGTGTTATATTCCCTAGCAACCAATACTAACTATAGCACTAACCACCACTAACAATTAGTCCCTCTTTCTTTTCTACAGGAAGTTGCTGTAAGTTGAATGTAGCACAGTGAAGCGTGTACATTAGTAACTAATGCTTGTGTCAGTCATGATTAGTTCTAGTATGTTATATCAGTCTGAATGATGGATTCTACTGCTCTGTCTGTGCTGAACCACTCCACATAAACCCACCAAAAGTTTTATTGCTCAGAGTTTAACGGATCTTTAATAGCTCAAGAGTGTCAGTGGTGTTCTCAGTCATGTTTCATTTAAATATTCACTTTGTCTGTTTCTCCAAACATTCCCTAAGAGAAATAAAAAATAAACACAAACTGGGACAACTGTCATCATGTCATAAGAGTAGGTATTTGAATGTGTAGGACAAATCGCAAATAATTTGGCCCCGGAATAAGTTAATGATAAATGTGAGCACAGTTTAAGATATTGCTGAGATTTCTTCTTGAACTTTAGCAAACATCTCCATGTGCTCTCCAATTCACCTCATTGCTGTATAGGAGAAACATCTGAGATGCTGAACCCATCTCAAGTTATCCAGGCCTCTGATTAATAAAGAGATTAGGGTACAGTATATCCACTCATATGCATCCACTGTGTCTCACCTCGTTTTAAAGGTGATGCTGTGTAAAGTTTAAAAGTGGAAATTCCCCCAGCATTACCCAAGGAGGTCTCGGCATCTGACTATTGCAGACCCACAGCGGGCCACTTGTTGAATAGGTCAGTCGGCCCTTGGGGAGCAAGAGGGTTAAGAATAACTAAATGTCATGGAAGGCTTCGCTGGACTTAACTTAATTAGGGGACATTTTTAGATGAAAAGGCTGGTTCACAGCTGCCGAAGCCCTGCAGGTACATGCAGCATGGGGCCTCTGCGCTGCCATACGCCTTTCCTTATTTAACTTCTTCCTGATATAAAACTGCTAAAAAGGCCACCTGGCATTCCCTCAACCCTGCTAAATGATAGAAGCCTTCTGATGGATTTGTGGGCGACCTCCACGACCTGACGATATTAAAGGAAAGATGGGCTGGGATGGTGGGCTCTTTTAAGCTGGAGAGAGGTGAGCCAGAGGTGACTGTTCAAAGTCTTTATTCTTCATGTGGATCTTTGACGAAAGTAGCTCTACATGCATTAGTTGTGGAATTTGTCGGTAAGGTCACCCATATTGAGTTGCGTAATCCTCTAGTTTTCACCATCAGTAGTCTGAATACACAGGATGTCAGAAACTGTGCTGTATACAGAATCTCAAAAAGAATATTGGCAGCAGAAACTGTCCTCTTCCAATATATGACTCCGTAGGTTGTTGTTAACAACAACCACACTCTAGCTGGCATAAAAAAATAATTATTGTGTCATCACAAAATGATGTATGACCGTTGTTACCAATCAACATGTGAGTTTGTTTAATGTAATGTGTGGACTTTTTACATGGTCCCTCCAATTTGCAACATTTACATTTATGCATTTGTCGGATGCTTTGGTGATTTACAGTGCATTCAAAGTACACAATTTATCAGCATGTGTGTTCCCTTGAATCAAGCCAGTGATCATAGCTCTGTCAATTCAGTGCTCTACCAATCGAGCTACACAAATGCCAAATTACAATGTAGATAAAAGCCTACAATGCACAGAGGCAAAAAGTTTGTGGTGTCTCCTGCTGTCGGTTGGGGCACTAATTTAGTAAATCCCCCTGTGGGTTGTATTTCAGGGAAGTGACAAACAACCTCTACAGAGGTATGTTGTATTGTTGTAATGTAACCAACTGGATATATTCTTGGAGGACTTTCTATGAAGTTTTTGTATATAATGCATTGCATTACTGAGGAATTTCTGAGGCATTTTAAAATAATGTCCTACCCAAAGCAATGAAGCAAGTTACTTGTCTCAGGTAATTTGTCTGTCCACACTGAAAGTGAAAAAATACAATGGTGCAAATCTCTATTTATAATTTTTTCTTTAAGGTTTCTTTGAATTATTGTGGAGTTAAAGGAGAGTAAATTACAGAGAGACAGATAGAGTATATATTGCATTTAGAAATTATTTTAAAACTAGAGTATTTCTGAAAAGAGACAATGCATTAGATTGTGTACTATAAGAGATTATGGTGCTTCAGAGAAAGTGCTAGCACAATTTTTTAATAGACAGATAACATCTGTGCTGTAGTGATGTTATCACTACACTGTAGTGATGATCATAACGCAGCTGATGATGTTGCCTCTGCTCTCAGTAGCAACCTGTTATTCGAGACACTAATGGTTTTCTCAAGAGTTCATATGGAGCTGAGGTGCTCACAGAATCTGATGAAGTGAGGTGGTTGATCGCTGGTGACAGATGTGCACATCACTGAGGAGGGCAGAGTTGCAGAATGGCTTGGTTTGGTTAACAGAGCCATTCCTCCACATGCTGGTGGGGATTTTTTCATGATGCAAGGTATTTTAAAACTCTGCATCTGTGTCTAACTGATGTGTTACTTGATAATGTACAGATAGTCTTTACTGCCTCTGTGGTATTTCTTTGCTCGAGAATTCTGGGATACACATCACTCTAGCTTGAGAAAAAGCAAGCATGTGTTTTCCCATGATGCCTTGAACAACCCAAACTTGTGTGCCTCAGGCAACCCAATTACTAAAACAAAATGATACATGCTCAACAAGGGAAGTGTATGTGTCTAGCACACCGCAAACATCCCCTGCACCTGCTTCCCGTCAACTATGATCGGCTTGTGAAAGGATTAAGAGTTTGTCCTCTGTAGAAAAACTTAGACAAGTCCATGTTAGTTTGCTGGGTTTAGCTCGTCTCCCTTGCAGGTGCTAGGGTTTGGTTACTTGTCCGTAGATCAGGCTGGGAGACCAGCTAAGACCAGCGGTCCATCTTAGTCTTTAGTCTGCAAGGACTACAAAGTTCTCTCCTCTGCAGTTTTCAGGATGAAGTCTGCTCAAATGAAAGAGTGAGAGTATTTATCCTGCAGCCAGGCAGTGGTTTCACCGAGCTCTCCACATGAAAGCCATGGAACTTCTCCAGAGCACTTCATTACTGACAGGGACCTGAGATCATTACTCTTATACGAGTTACACGTTGATTACTTTCCCATCAGTTGTAGCTTGTAGTAATACAGTCTGATACATCACTGCACTGCTTGGATATAAGGTTTCCATATTAACACTGTGTCACTGAGCAGGTCCAAAACAGTGGATTTCTCATCTCTAGTGTTGAGTAATGAACATTGAGTGATGACCCAACACAGTATTAAAGGTAAACAACATTGTCCCTGAAATTATTAATATTACTACTAACCCCATACATTCACTTTGCAAGTGAATCTGCATTTAATGAGTCTGGGTCAGATTTACATTGCATATTTGTTTATGGTTTTTGAGGCTAAACGCATGTCACACACATGTTGGCATCGATCTAATTTGACTGGCCTATACTGAGCAACAACTAAATCAGTGCTACAATACAATAAAATGCGACTGGACACACACTCCTTCATATCAGCTACAAAAGACTGCAAAATATGTTAAAAAAAACATGTTTTTGTTTATTTAATTGCGTGGTTATGTGCATGATTACTGGAGGTTTTGTATGGTCATGCATTAAATGCATCTTCTGATAAATTAAAATATATTTTAGTTTTGTAGTTCTTGTCTGTTGGGTTCTATAAGCCTTTTTTTAATAATTTAGTCTTTATAATGTGTTTTGATTTAGTTTTCACTTTAGCCTTAAATCATATTATGCTTGTATGCAAGCCTTCCGAGACCTTTTCTCAGTTCTGCAACTTCTCAAATCTCAGTTACTATTGTTGTCTCTAGAGAACCCTTGTAAGTTACTTTCAGTGGTTTTCAATTGATGAAACTTGACATGCTTAACTCTTGTTTATCAGTAGGATGTTGTAGCTTCTTATAACTAGAAGAATAGCTGATTGTAAAATCTCAATTTGAGCTACACTCCAGATAAAAGTCAAAAGAGCAAACATAGCAAAACTTTAGGCATTCATGGATATACACCCACATTTTCTAAATGTAGGTGTGTATCTATCTTAATGCATGTTTGCATATTCCTGTACAATAAAAATACTTTGGGATTTTATTTATACTTAAAGTATAGATTTCAAAGTAAACTTTTTATAGTTTTCTCAAAAGTATGTTGTCACCAACTTTGAAATCACATAAAAGTCAGACTTTTAATATGTTTTGTTGCTTTGGTGGTAACAAACCTCAGTACTCAAATAGTATTAGAGTTAGAGTTAAGTGGATGTAGCTTCAGGTATCCAGTTGTGGATTTATCATTTATCCAAACATGCGGACTATAATTAGGCTTGAATATCTATTGCATTTCCAACCTCTTTGGGCCAAACAATGATTTTAAACTTAACCTTGGCTGCACTGAATGCAAATCTCACAAGAGCTTCATAAAGTTTACTGTGTAGTGTTGTGTAGTGAAAAAAACAACAACAAGAAAACGTCAGGATCCAAAGGTGAAGAGCTTCGTTTAATAATACGAACATAGTGAATACAGAAAGCAAAAACACAGAGAAATGGGACAGGAAGTTGCCAAGTTACCACCTATTTTAAAGTAGTTAAGTCTGCTTGAAAAGTTGCTAAATGTGTGATACTGATAACATTATAATACTTCTGCATTGATTTCAGTGATGTTTACTAAAATGATTAAGGAAAACATGTCTACTGGAAGTTGTCCAAAAAAGTCCAGCAAGCAGAGGAAACACTGGTAGGTAATCTAATAAGGGGTAACAAGACACAGGTGAGAACAGTCAGGGCAGGGTCACAGGCACATAATTACAACTAGAAATAAACTATAGGAAATAAAAGTAACACATAAAATGAAAGTCTGAACACAAGAACAGACAGACATATGACATGTAGACTCACAGTAGCTGGAGACTTGTTGAGATGGATCTGTGTGCTGATAAATATGCTGCTATGATGTGAATTGAGATGTTCAGGATATTTATCATGAGAAACACTTTTGCCAAATGTAGCTGGAATGCTTTTTAGTCCATTTGTTTGTTCTGTTTCTTTTTTTGCTCCTCTTGATCTCCTGCTCTACCTTCAGCAAACATTATCCATCTCTCTCACTCTTCTCTCTCACTCATGCTTCCTTCACCTCTTCTATTTCCTGTTAAGAGTGGAAAGCTTTTTAATCAGAACAGAGTCTTTTCCTTGTGTTTATTTTTTACCAAGCAACTTATTTGCCTTTTTTTCCAGTTAACAGCTTGTGTGATCAAGGCAAACTTCAAAGAACATAATTATTTCCCCTGTCCCTGCCAGCAAAACCAGGTCATAGCAGCCTAAGGTTGCTGTGCTTTGAAACACTGGGACTTAGTCTGAGTCCCCACCAGCTCAGCACAGAAACTACTGTACTAGGCCTAACCAGGCTGACTTCAGGCCCACCAGCAGTAACCCACCCGATCAACTACCTAAATCAGGTCTCCCATGAGTTTCACAGGCCTGCAGTTTAATTCCAACTCCAATGAAGCACACCTGAGCAAGCTAATCAAGATCTTTGGGACTGCTAGAAACATCTAGGCAGATGTGTTGGAATAGGTTGGAGCCAATCTCTGCAGGTCTGTGAACCAACATGGATTGGAGACCAGACCTACGCCAACTTTGACCATGATGACTTGACTATTAATGACAAATGTAATATCTGCGACACTAATGGTACCAAATGGAATTGGCTGACATTTTTTTTGAATGCCCCACTCATCTGCCCCAAACTCACAAAATGGATATACCAGTGCTGCTGTGTCAGACTGGTTGGGATACTCAAACAAACAGTAATGTTTTGATTCAATGTTTAGTTCCTCAGTGTTTACACTTTTAAAATAAAAAGTATTGTAAGAACAGCTTGCTTTATAGTTTAAATTTAAGATAGAGATATATAAGATATGAAAGAAATAAAGAAATAAAGTGCAACATAGAATTTCCCTGGTTTTAACATTTTAAATTTATTTATTAAAGAGGAAATCTAAATGTCTAGATAGGCATTCAAAATAGAGAAACTCCAATGCAAGCCTGTAGCTAGTCCTGAGCATGTTTCTCCAGGCATGTTACAGATGTTAACCTGTGTTCCATCTCAGAGCTCATTTCTGCCTGTCTGTCTTATCTTGATCTGGTGTGGATTGGCCAGGTCTCTGACATGCCTCTTGGCTTGCACTTTGATTAGTTACTAAAACCTTTTTCAAGGCCGCAATGTTCTCCCTATTAAATAGCACTAGTGTACAAATAATCTAGCCTGAGACATGTCCCATCTGCACTCAGAGTGCTCCTTTAATTTGGCAGAAAGGGGTGCCAACAAATCAGCACAGCCCTGTTGTGAAGTAGTGGGAAACTGTGACCTTAAGTGGATGTACGACTGATGGTCTACTAACAAAAGCCATTCCCTGATCTGGGAAATATACAGGCTCTGTTCCTCATATATATATAAACCTAGTGAGCTGTCTTGCTGCCTGTGCCCTACACAAGCAGCTACCCTCTAATATAGACTGACAGAGCATGGTTTAGGCTAAAAAGCACAAATATCGGGTTAAGTCTATTTTAATTATTATCTTTTTTTATCAATACTTTGTATTGTTGAATTCATATAAAAAAACAATATTAGCATATTAACATAAGATTTTTTTCACTAAACTTTTTGCAACTCATTTTGGGATTGGCTTTTAAGTAAAGGATTAAGTAAAGGTACTTTATTTTGCCAAGAATGTTTGCAAAATAAGGTACCCTAGAAAGCAGCAAACAATGCTACCTACCTAGGCATTTCTTTGGGTTTTAAACAAACCCATGATGCATGGGTGGCTCATTTAACCAAGTGTATATGCTCTTTTATCAAACAGATCAGGTGTCATGTGTTTAGTTTAGTTAGCACTGGTTGTCATCAGAAAAGAATCTAGGCCAATGTAGCATGTGCCACCCGTCTTTAATTAGACTTTGGTCTCATCAAATTGTTTCTGAGATCTAGTTATATTCACTTAGTGTTTAAAACTTGGCTGAATAATGTTTTGCATTGATTTAGGTTTTTCAGGGGCTCTACCTGAATGAAAGGGGGCATTCTGACAACAGAAAGTTTCTGGGGGATGTGGTATAGTATCCTGTATGTCTTGGCTAGTAACTAGAAGGAGAAATGAACTTGGGCAACTTTACCCACTCTCCAAGGTGCATGGAAATATGTAATATGGACACTGTATAAGTGTATGTTTGATTTAGATAGACATGTCTTCTTAATGACTGTGTTTTTGAGAAGTTGAACACATTGCACATGCTTGTTCTAAGGGTCTGCGCTACAATAAGGCCATTACCATCTTATAATTCTGGCAGTGTATTGTAGAAGACTTACCCAGAGCAACAATTCATTTCTCAGAGGTTCCTCTGTCACATCTCAGAAGATCTGATGAAGATGTCAGTTGTGTTTAATTTTCAAGTATTAACTCTAATGTTTCTTATAAAATTGCTTAAAAGAAATACAACTCTATATTTTATATTAAAACTTTACCTTTTGTATTTTATATTATCCGTTATGCACCAAGGGTCTGAGAGTAACGCAATTTCAATTCTCTGTATGTCCTGTACATGTGGCAGAATTGACAATAAAGCTGACTTGGACTTGGATAAAAATAGAAACAATTGAGACAATTGTTAAATTGTCTCAATTGACAATTTATTTAAATTTTCTCCTTTCTCAGGAGAAATATCTGAGACAAAGGAGACTTAAGCAACATCTCCATTTGCTCTCCATTTAATCTCATTGCTGTCTAGGAGAAATTATTGAGAAAATAAAGAGATCTCATCTGTGATTTTTCGTTTTCCTATCATTGACAAAGTCTTACTGAATAAACTTGTTAAAAAGCCCAGTGGGAACAGTAGCACAGCAGCATGCCATTCTGGACACCAGCATCCTAAACATCTTTTGCTGGTGACCAGCTCTGCTGCTCATTCTGGAAGGATAGTGGTCATGTATTTTGGTTTGAATGACAGTCCAAAACCCTCCCTTACAGAGTAAATCGAACTTGTCACAGGAAATCAACTTAAATATAAATGAATGTCTGTCAGTGTAAATTCCCCCTTTAGACTTCAGAAAGTTGGTCAGTCGTCAGTGGCCACCAGAGAGAAGCAGAGAAAGAGGATACATTTTTACACATACACATTTATTTACTAATATTTTGAATAGCGTCTTTATTTTGCTCATAAATC
>JAZGTI010004928.1:0-12288 GCA_036877585.1 Botia kubotai | reverse complement strand
CAATTCTCTGTATGTCCTGTACATGTGGCAGAATTGACAATAAAGCTGACTTGGACTTGGATAAAAATAGAAACAATTGAGACAATTGTTAAATTTATATTTAAATTCATTTAAATATAAATGAATGTCTGTCAGTGTAAATTCCCCCTTTAGACTTCAGAAAGTTGGTCAGTCGTCAGTAGCCACCAGAGAGAAGCAGAGAAAGAGGATACATTTTTACACATACACATTTATTTACTAATATTTTGAATAGCGTCTTTATTTTGCTCATAAATCTAATGCTATCATTCTAAACCTATTACAAATCTGTAAGGACTTCAGGGCTGCAAACTGAATAGCTGTTGAAAGAGGTTTTATTTCTGTATAGATGGAGCATTTCAGAATTGGAGGATCTTCACCAAAGTTTTCATAAACTTGAACTTAAACATTTCAAGTTGCGAACCCAATCCGAAATATTAGCGTTCCGCCCATGAGAACGTGTATTGCAGGCCAAACTCCAGTAGATGCTGTGTTCTTCTCGTCTCTGTTCCCAGACCTGACAGTTGAGCAGGTTCAGCGGTTGCTGTGCAAACAGATATTGCTGTAATAGGTTCTGCTGAAATTTCCAGTTGTGTTGTATTTCCTGATTCAGGGAGATTTACAAGAAGAGTGAATATCACTGGAGAAGGGGGGACGTGTTCCTTTCCAACACACGTATGCACATTTGGCTGTGCATCTGCCCACTTCCTGTTTCACTTACAGACCTGTCATTTTTCCTGTTTCAATAAAACACACATATTTAAGCTGAAATAACCATAACTTAATGCGTTTTATATCGTTTGAGAATACAATAATTTTTAGGAAAGATTATTGCACACTGGTTCTGGTATATATCCTTATGTTCTGAAGGAGAGGGTTTTCCTTGCTATTCTACATACTTTCTGCAGTTATATGTTGATATTTGCTATATTTTCTTTTCTCATACAAATATTCAGCCTCCACAAACCCAATAAATGTTTGTGCGAGTAAATGTTTTCTGATGTGGTTGTCCAACAACGATTTGAGGTTTTTAGCAGCTCGCGAGTGTTTGTTATTTCAGATGTCTGTTGAAGAAGTTTTTTAGTTTATTGAAAATATCTGTTTGTTTATAAAGCCTCAAAATGATCGGCACTAGCACATGCTGTATGTTTTTGTGAAGACTACCTTGTTGATTTGAATTCAAAAAGCAGATGTCTTTGTCTGAAGTGTACGTAAATCTTTAAGTTTGCATAAATAGGAAATGACAGTTTAATGTTTAAAACACTACAGAAAAATGTAATGGCATATCAAACAGAACTTTCATGCGCTCTGACAGCATGTTAACATATTTTATTTATGATATCAGTTCCTCTTAATGATAAGTGCTGGAAAAGCTTTAATGCAGTAAAGATGTTGAGGTCCTTCTAAACAGCTCCATAAGCAGAGCAAGATTACAGTTCAATGGCTATAACAATGAGCCAGCTTTCATTAGATTCTGTGGATTCTCAAAACCTCCTCTTTAAACAGAGCCGTCTTTCTAAATTCTTGACATATGTATGTGGTTGTGCCAGCAACCGGTAATTTTCCCCTTAAAACCCACATGGAGAAGTTTGAGCAGCATCAACTATCTTCTTGTGACAGTGTTATCTTCCATTCTGTCGGTTAATCACAGTGTTTTTTTTTTTGTGGAGAGCAGCATGAATCTTTATAATCTTTTTAGGTTCCTGGGGCCATCTCAGAACCTTTTCGAGTTCCCATAATGTCTTAGAAAAATCAAACAAACAAACAAAATGACCGACTGTTTTAAAGCTGTTTCAATGCTTGGCATTATGATTCCAGGTGAAATGTGTTTTTGGGTGTCCTTGGAAAATTGTCTACCCTATAAAGGGTTCCCTGGCCCCAGGAATTTTGAGAACCCCTATTTAGAAAGCGGTATACTGGAGCTTTACCCTGGGGCCTTCCTTTTGCTATGTTAATGGATGATACCCTAAAATAATACACAGATCTGAAAAACCTGTAATGTACCATCAAGTACTTCTCGAACTACACAGCCAACTGTGAAAACAGGTTGCTGAACCTAAAGAGCAGCAAAAAATCTTTACCATAAGTCACATGTCTTGTGGGAAGTGTGGGAAGGAGAAGTCTGAGACTTCTGTGGGAAGTCTGTGAGAATGAAAATCTGCACAAAGAGAGTGTCTTTGAGACCAGGCAGATGTTGTCAGGCAGCAACTTCCCCTTAACCAGATGCAGTTTGAGTTCCAAAGCCAACAGCATTACTAACAACATATCAGCCATTGAACCATAGCCAAAAACCATCCACCAATGACTGTCTACACCTTATTATCCTCATCAAAACTCAGCTGTTGTTGCCAATGACCGTTGCTAAGGTGCAGAAACAAGTGAAGGTTTGATGGCTGGGGCAAAGCCTGAAGTTTTTTAAACCGTCTGTGTCCATAAAAACAATTGTAGATTTGCTCCATTGTTTGTCTTCGTGGTTGACCCGAGGTTGTCAAAGAAAAATAAAACTCTGGGATGGCAATATTAACTACATTTTTGTTTTTTGAGGAAAATGTGAGCAATTCCTGCCCATGGAAAACCGTGCTCATGATGTTGGGTGTTGCTATGTTTTTTTTTGGTAGCGTCCTAGGTGGCTGTAAGGTTGTGCTTCACATGAGGTCAGGCTACCTTCAAATCTCTGATATTATTATATTGAGGTCTCTAAATTTGGTTCAGGTCTCTCCCTCTCTCTGCAAAATCTCTTAATTTCCCCGTTTGTTTCATTTAAGGTATTATTCATGTCTGTAGCACAAATGATACAGGCTGAGAGAAGCACCATCTCCTCTTATCATAAGATCGCCCCTTTTGTGGTGCAAATCTAGAATTTAATTCCAGATAAGGATGACCTACAAACTGTAAAATTACTCCACTATATTTGTCTTTAAATGTGAGACTATCCTTGTAAAGTATGCACTATATGTCGCTTTAGATATAGCCCAGCTGCTAAAGAACAAGCCCTCCACTGTCATCTCATTATCCAGAAATCTCTCTCCCTTTTCCTCAAAATTCTACTGCTTTGATCACCTCAGAGGAAAAATAACAGGCCTAATGTCCTTGCAGAATAACTAAAAGTGACATCAGAAGATCACATTGCTTGGGAAATGTAGCCTAATTTTCTGCTTATATTCAATAAATGGCAACAAAGCTGAGGACATGTGCCAGTTGAGGTCATATCATTGCTTGCTGCTGCCGTTGAGCTGTTTTTGGATGGAGTTTGTAGAAGACCGGGCTTCTGGCACTTCGATACATAAAATACAATGGGTAAAAACCTAATGTATTTGGCCCATGGGATGAAGCCAGCAGGGGACTGAAGGCGACCCTCCCAACCCTGTGTTTTAGATTCCGGTACTGAATGTGATTCCCAGTGACATGTGATAATTGGAGATATTACGTTCTCTTTGTACAAGAGTTGCAGTGGCCAATCTGACAAAGAAACAAACACACCAACAGCTGCAAGCTCCATCCTGCAGAAAATAACATTCTAAACCCAACATTTGTTTCTTATTGTGTTGCTCTAGTGAAGTAAATGCAAGTGAAGTTTAGAGCTTCGGTCAGACCTTCGGCTTGAATTACCTTTCTGATTTAGATGGTCTGGTGCAGCTGAATGCATAAAATGAGTGAAATATCACAAAGTCACATTGATGGAGGGATCTAAGCCATTTCTAGGGTCTAATGGTTAGAGAGTTGTGCTTATAACACGAAAGTCATGGGTTGTATTCCCAATGCTGGCAGGAAAAAAAGAGGTTCCCTTGAGCAAGACACCTTGCTCCCAATTGCTCTCTGGGTACTGCAGTGAATAGCTGCCCGCTGCTCCAGGTGTGTGTGTGTGTGTTCACCACATTGCTCCTATATGTGTATGCTGTTCCTTGGATGTGTCAAATGCAAAGGACAAATTTTGTGCATGGGTCACCATTCTTGGCCTGCATGTCTCTTTGCTTCCCAGCAACCTCCCATAAAAACCCACGCCCAAACAACAACCATAGAATTGAGTCAGTGAGCTTTTGTGCATTTATTTATATATTGTCAATATTTAACTGGATAGGTATCCAATTAAATAACATTATTTTGCAGTCTTAGTAAGTGTACTCTATACTTAGGTTGCCTCAAGTTTGGCACAGTTAGTCTAATTAATCTTTATTAATTCAGCAGCTATTTAAAATAATTAGATATTAACAATACTTTAAGTTATCAAGTGATGGTTCATTGGTGTGATCATAATAACCATAATTCAAACATCCACTGGTTGAAACCATCTGTACAGTTACGTATGATCCTCATTAACATTCACTTGTACTAATTATGGTTGATTATCCTGCAACATCTGTCATCAGCTGAGCTTTGAGGGCCTGTCACTATGAAGAACAGTGTGGGTCGGCTGTTCGTTGTTATAATTGAGGCGCTTTTCAACACGGTGTGGTTTGGAGAATAGCCAAATGCTGCAATCTGCACTCTGACTGACCCAATCCACCTTATTCAGGAACTGAATAACAGTTTACGTAAAATACATAAAATAACGTAAAATAGTTTACATAGAATAACAGTTTACGTAAAAATTGCCATATATATATTCCATATAGATATAGTAATGGTTCAATGATGCATTGTGTTCAAATAGTATTGAATCATTCAGGAAGTCCAAATATAGAGATAAATGTCAGTTTATGAAAACTTATTCATATACACTTTAATATAGAACTTAAGCTTGTTCCAATTCTGTCTGTGTTGTGGACATGAAAGATACACCAAATTGTGTAGTTTGTTGAAAAAAGGTGTACTATTACTTTTCTGTGATCAGACTTACTGTACAGTTTTAGTCTGGCAGACAGAAAATGTGAAGAAAAAAATCCCATAGGCCACAAGCCCTGCATCCAAACACTGGACACAAAAATGATAACATGCCCACATGAGCATCCATGCCAAGCCGGTATTTTTGAGTCTCTTCTTGAGGCGTTGAAAAATATTGTTTAAAATGAATTTTCCAAGCAGCGAGTTTGGGGTAGATGAAAGCTCATTTCACTTTCCTCAGCAAATGATTCACTATAGAGCCAAATTCATCTCATCTCGTTTACATTTTTTTACTCCCAAAATTACAGGAGGATTAATTAGCAACATGGGAATTACCGTCACTGAGCTCTTTCACAGCAGGCAGGGGAAGAGCCAAATGCTGAGAAAATGTTTGGATGTATGCGATTAATGATCGTTGATGGGTTTTGCTTGATTTAGTGAAATTAGGTTCTTTGGTTGTGGGAGTGCAGCTTTTTGCACAGATGAATGGATTTGTTTGAAAAAGTTACCCACTACATTATGTTTTTGTGTATATTTATGCATTTAGCATTTCACTGATGTTTTATGGTAACCTTTCCATCACTCGCTTCTAGCAGGAAATACAGTCCTCAAGCCAAATGAACTTCGCTTGGGGTGAGATTCATATTGACACTTTAAAGCTATTAAAAGTGACCCATACACCCATACACTATTTAAAGCAAGGCTGGGTAATCAGATGACAATAACAGCTGGTTCTGGGCTGTCCCTCTTACCTAACCTGTGTCGCCATGTTCAAGTATAAATGGATCACTGACTAAAATAATACATATTTCAGCAATTTCCATAAACATGGAGACAGTGAAGCAGCTGGTGCAGTTTATTAGTCTCGATTATATTTAATATTACCATGGCCGTTGAAAAGTTGTGTTGTTTTGAAATGACTTTCAGTCACACATAGTTCTAACCATCAGGCCTGGCTTTAGCCAGCTCTGGTAGGATTGTGTGGAAAGCATACTAGGTAGGCTTCATTTGTGTGGTCGGTGGTCTTGTTCAGAGTTTAAGCACTAAATAAGCTTATAATTCTTTTTTTAAAGGGAGCTGGTTGCATAATTCTGAAGAACAAAAGGCATTTTATGATATGCAAATTACCAGTACTAAAAATGTATTGAAACGATTTGTGATTTTTAAAATTATGGGTTTAAAATAGGTTGCAAAGGGCTATTATTTTCCTTCTTTTTTAGTGTTTCCTTTTTGCTCTTTTTTATCAGAAAGGAGCAAGATAATACAGAAGGAATCAGGAAATGATGTCGGCTGGTTTCTGGCTTTAATGCCTGCAGTTCAGTGCATCAGAGCATGACAGCTGACAGTAATGCACTGACAGCTTTTTAGGTTCTATATTTAAGAGCCATTGATTATGACTGATTCATTTCAAAATTCAGTAATTGATACTTTATTTGGAATTAATATTTGGATTTAAGCCCTAGCATTTTTTAATAGCAATACTATGCAGTTTCTCAGAGAAAGCAGATAAGAGAACTTCAAACGTGTCAACCTCTTGAGCTCAACATGCAGATATTTTTGGACCCGAGTCAAAGTTGTGATGTTTAGTATACTGTACTTCTACTGAACCACAGAACCTACAGTTGAATGTACATCAATGAGCTCTATACTGGAGAGCAGATGAAGTTAGCTCACTCTTGCCAATGTAAATATTGAAGTAGTGATGTTTTGCTTGGGTGCTTTTGAGTCCAGCAAAGAATTCAGAATATGAGTTAAAGAAGGTGCTTTCATAAAAGGGTCATGGTGGTGGAAAGCGTGTGGGTTTGTTCACCGGAACTGGCACTTTGATTTGCCTCACAGTTTCCTAGCATTTAGGTGCATGCTAAGTATAAAAGCTTGTCATAGTTTGCTTACATATAAAAATGGCTTTACGGTTGCACAGATATACAATGAGAAATTACGAAACCTCACACAAGACAAAATGAATTCAGGGGCCCCCAAAATTTTTTAAATGTAACAACACTTTTCACAAATGGTTTTACAGAGAACAATAAAATAGAGGAAGTAAATTAGAGGAGGTATGTGCAAAGTAGAGACACTGTGTTTACAAACCTGTTGCAAATCATTGGATAATTGCTTACTAGATTGTTTCCAGTTTTGTGCACAAAATGTATCAGATAGTTATGAACAAACTGATGGAACTACGCAGGCATTCTGTCTGAGGCTGAGACAATCTGGGGACAGTTATGTATTGGAAGGATTGAATAGTCAATGTTCCATAATCACCAAAGGATGTTGACCCAGAACATTTCTTGCTGACAGATTACACCAGAAGGAAATGTCCTGGGTCAACACCCTACCCTACGACCACACATATGCTGCTAAGACATACCCAAAGCTTGAATTGAGGGGGAATGCAGTGGAGCGGCATCCTCCTTGTTAATGACAAAAAGCATCTCCTCTGTAAAACCCCTTACATCCTCTTTAGATGATCAATGTTGTGTATTATGTAAAGCTTATCATGCAAATATAATTTTAAAATTCTCAACTTAGAATAATTTACAAACTATAAATAAAGGCAATTGGCCAATCAGAACTCACACAAGTTTTTGTCTTTTTCACACTTTTTAAATCAGCTAAGAGAAGGGTTCATCCGCAGCTTTTCGCATTCTTTAAAAAGAAGAGAACAGAAGGTATGATATTTGTTTGATTAGTGTTTAAAGACATTCCTCTGACATAACATTATGTATGCGTGTTGTGTGCTCTATTGCATTCCATTCAGAAATGATCACCCTGTTCTTTTCATCTTTACCATTCACACCTTGTTCTAACCAAACACAACGTGACAGCGACACGCGATAAAAGGTACTGATGGATTTATAACATATTAAAGGAGTTTATTTTGAGCTGGTATATAATTGGTCAATTTAAAAAGCCAACTTTACTTTAAAAGCCATAATGAAAGCAACAATGTATAATTTACCTCAGATGTTGAAAATAATTTCAAGTAAACACATGTCCAGACGTTTAACTCTGTGCTAACTAAGTTTATTCCATGACAAAGATTGTATCAGCCACATATGTGTCTGAATAATGTTAAAATTATTTTATTTGTAATAATTTGATTATGCACTTATCCCTTCCATTGCCAGTGATAAACAACAGGGCACTTTATCTATATTTTTCATGTGGCTGCGTTGCTTTTGGTGTGGACAGACACATTGCCTTTTGCTGGAACCTTGTCACATCATGTTTGGTTAGCATGTAAGAACTTTGGAGCACTGAAAAGGGTGTAACTCAAAATGGTCATTTAAAACTATTTATTATAGCAATAAGCTCCATGAAGCTGTGGTTAACAGTGAAATTAGAACAGTTTAGAACAGTTGACGTTAACCACTGGCATGATATGAAGAAGAAAAGTCAGCAACCATCAACTGTTTGGTTATCTACATTCTTCAGAATATCTTCTTTGTGTTCAACTGAAGAAAAAAGCAGGTTTGGAATGTCATGAGTATGTCTAAATGATAACAAGTAAAGAAATGATCTCTTTGAATTTCAAGATTTTGACAGTTGCATGCTTAAATGCATGTGTTTTGTTTTGATAGCTCCATTTAAAAAATATATAGTTTGTTAAATAAAAATGTGTTTTAAAATCAGACAAATTTTGTAATCTTTTAAATAAAGGTAAATACAAATTTACCTTTAATTTGCTCAAAAGAGGAGTTGCAGGTGAATAGAACAATGTGGCTAAAATATGATATGTTAAATATTTGTCTGCAA
Source organism: Botia kubotai (assembly GCA_036877585.1). Classification (NCBI taxonomy): domain Eukaryota; kingdom Metazoa; phylum Chordata; class Actinopteri; order Cypriniformes; family Botiidae; genus Botia; species Botia kubotai. The sequence goes on along the minus strand of JAZGTI010004928.1, from coordinate 3,690 downwards.
GCATTTCATGGCTATGAACCATGAACTTGTGCTCTGTCACAGCCCTATTCATAACTGCCATCTTGTGTTTATACCAGCAGGGCGGCGGAGCTCGTCTATTGTTTCCCACTAGTGTGTGGCTGTAATTGATATTATAAAGAGAATGCCGAAGAGAAAGAAAAATGAGTTTCTTTTTGTTTTTCATCACGCGGATCTTGTCAATGATAAAGAGTTATTAGTTTGGAAGCTCTTCTAGCTTTATTTAACGTTCTGTAAAAGAGTAAGAGTTCATTAAATCAAAACAGACCTCCCAATCTGAATCGTCTGACGAGTATACTTGGAGTGTTGTCCAAAGTTTTTGCAGACCAAGAAGAGAGAAGTTGTCTCATTTTTAGCATTTCATTATGGCAGGAGTCAAGTTCTTTTAAAGATACGGTTTCATTTCAAGCATGATTTGATCCTGTGATTGGTTTATATCTTTCTTCGCATTTTGCTGAATTGAAATCGGTGCGTTTTTTCTGCTTTACTGGCGTTCACAGGACAGTTAGCACCCGCTAATGAATGCTAACGCTCCAGGAAATTCATGAAGTTTTGAATTCTTTCCTTCAGAGAGGACAACATGGCTGTCTCGGATCACAGAGTTTCTAGCCAAATAGGTCAGAAGAATTCATCTAATCTGTAAATCTCTATTTAACTGACCTCAATTCCCAGAGCTGTCATGGATCATGCTAATTAGCTTTATGGCGAGACTCAGTCAGTCAGTCAGTAGGAAAAGACATAAATTACAACATTAGGACTTCTTATTATACCTACCTTATTATACCTAATGAGAAATCCTGACTTTGCCTGCAGAACTGCAAAAATCAAGAGGGAAACTAAAATATTTAGATTTACATTTGGTGTTACCAAAGTTTTCCTGTGATTTCTAATTCAGCTATTGTCCATCACAACACTCCAGGCAGCTGAAATTTTACTACAAATGGTAATTTCTTTTAAGAAAACACATGGAACACACGGGTCAGTTTTAAATTAAAGTGTTAAAACCTCCTCACTCTTATATTTGTGACTTGGTAACCACTCAACAAATGTCTGGAAAACCCTAGTAACCATTTAGAACAACCACTGCATAGCAACATGCTAACAATCAGAACAACTTTGCAGCCACATTGCAACACCTTGGCAACCACCCATTGTACCTTAACAACTGTATACCAACAGGCTAGCAACCACAAAGTCTTGTTCTGGCAGCCACCCAGAACACACCAGCATCGTGGCAGAGTTTTGCATTAGAAAGCATGTATAACAAATCTAAAAAGCCTAGTTTTAATGTTTTATTTTGGGGTTAACCTGACAAGGGTTATTCTGCTGTGTGCATGGTGAAGTCGTGAAGACACACACTGCAAGTCGTGAAGACACACACACCCGGAGCAGTGGGCAGCCCTGCTGTGCCTAGGTAGCAATTGGGGGTTAGATGCCTTGCTCAAGGGCACTTCAGTTGCTACCTGCTGGCACTAGTATTGAACCAGCAACTTTCTGATTACAAGCCTGACTTACTAACCAGTAGGCCACAACTGCACCACAAACTGCCCCATTTAATAGGCCAAGAGAATACTCAGCTCTCCAATAATGTCACACATCAAGTATAATATGGTTGTGGTGTACTATGGAATGAAACCTAATATAGGCCCAGCTGCATAACATCAGATTTAATCATATTCCAGTATATTTATCATGTTAATCATGCCAGCATCATGCGAAATCATACTAGCATCATACTAAATCATGTTAGTATCACGTTAAAATGTGCTAACATTATGCTAAAATACAATAACGTCATGTTAATTTACCTTTATGCATTTGGCAGACCCTTTTCTCCAAAACGCCTTGCAGTACATTGAAGTTATACATTTTTTCAGTACATGTGCTCCCTGAAAATCGAATCAACAATCTTATGTTAACAACATACTTAATGTTAACATCATGCAAGAATGTGTTAGTTTTATGTAAAAATATGTTAGCATAATGCTAAAACAGGCTAAAATCATACTAGAATGGTAAAACGTTAACAACATATTTAACATTTTAAACTTGTTACTATTGTGTTATAGAATGTCAGACCCAAAGTATTTCAAACCATTATACACTTTTCAGGCAGGGCTTTTTTAAGCCAACATAAAGTTTGTCCTGAAAATTTACTACCTAGTTTTAAATACTGTAGGTAGCAAGTACTATCCTAGGTGCTGATAAAGCAGAGAATTATTATGTTTTGTCCTGTGGTTTTGCCCTGAAAACATAAGACACACTTCACAAAACCAAAACTATGTCTCGTATGAGCTGTCTGGTCTGAAGTTTTCAGCTGAAGACTGTAATAGCAAATAAAGACAGAGAAAGTTATTCTTGCCTGTATGAAGTGCCAGTAAAATAGGGCCGATTTTATTTTTGTCATGTCTTTAAAGATCATTGTCAATGTTAGCTTGTCTTTGCATTTGTCACAGCTGTGAACCATTAAGCTTCATAGCTCTAAAGTAGACGTATGTATTTTTATCCTGTACAGCAGTTACCCTCAATATAAAAGGGGTAGATGAACCTGTGTGTAGGTATCCCTAATACTGTTCCTAATACGTTTAAAAGTAATAATTTCTATTATTAGCAAACCATTGACTACAAACAAACAAGCAAACAAATAAACATCTCTGTAGAATATTAGACACATTAAAATTACATTTTTAAAAAAATCTACTATTTTATTTTTTACACCAAAATATGTTTTATCACTGCAAATATAAAATAAATAGATTTTTTTCTTGTTTAAGCATAAATTAGCTTAAAATTATATTTTCTGACAATTGGTCCAAGTATTTTATGTCTTAATTGTATTTGATATCAAGATATTAAGGATGTCTCTATATTTATAGATAACAAAACATGAGTCTTTCATGTGCTTGTCTATGTAGAAAATTTTAAATCATTCACTTATGTGGCAGCATTTCTGTTTCAAGTAGGACACAGCTGCCTGTGAAGGCAGAAGACATCAAGACAGCTTACTATAGAGTCCTGGGAGTTTAGTTTTTATCTCTGTCTGTTTGTTTTATTCTGTGTGTCTCTGGAGTTGGTACAGTCTCAAAGCAACACTGAGAATAGACCTCCAGAGACAGAACAGACAGGATCAGTTCTTCAGATATTTCTGATTGCAAGAAACTTTTGTTTCTTTAAAGGTTAAAGGTTAAAGATGAGGACGGCTGCAAATGTATCTGGTGTTGCGTCATGCAAAATACATCTGTAAAAAAATGGTTTTACTTCTCTCAAGTTTTGATAATGAAAGTAAAAATAGGATTTTATTGTTAAAATGTTACCTGAGCTGAAACCTTTCATGCTTCATTTTGATGTTGCATTAGCATGTTGCTAAACTAATGACTTAACACTTCTTAAAGCATAAAAGCACATCATTTTGCATGATTTATTTCAGTGATGTTGTTGCAATGCATCCTGGGATTGTCATCTTTAAAAAGGATAATGACTTAGAATTTGCTCGCTACCAAAACTATATACAGTGCCTTCTGTATAAAGAAAAGTATTCATACCCCTTTTGTCACCCTACAACCACAAACTTAAATGTATTTTATGTGATAGACCAACACAAAGTAGCACATAATTGTGAAGTGGAACGAAAATGATATACAGTTTTCAAAATTTTAAGCAAATAAAAATCTG